>MJUT01017855.1:291687-302796 GCA_002080005.1 Gigantidas platifrons | reverse complement strand
GCTACCGCCAAAATTTGTGGGCGGAGCTTATCAGCAAAAATCTCCGATGATATGAACAGCATATATAATTCTGTGTGTCACATGACCAACGTGACCAAGGTCACATACCTCAGAAATTTGAAGTGATTTTTGTAGGTTTTAGACTGATGAAGAATATTATTTTTAATAAGACTAAAAGTTTCGTAGGGAGGAACACTAGTGACCATGCCTGTCAAATATTTTGCACCAAAAGTAACTATGAAACTGTGTATCATTGATTTTTCCTCCTCGAGATGACAGTGACCAAAATAAAGAAGAAACTGAATGTTTGCTCCGCCCACAGATATTTATACCCACGCTTCCCGCTTTAAAGCAGGATAAAAATAGTTACCAGAACACATAGACAACAAAAACGACAGTAATGTACCACGCATGCGCAGTTTTATCAACTATTACATGTCTGTGGTATAGGTAGCATTGTATATGATTAATGTTCTGTTAATAGCGCCACAACAAAATTGCTAGAAAAACTTCCGGATTTGGTAAATAAGACCAAGAAAGATGGATATACTGCACTCCATGTAGCTGCTGTTAATGATCACAGAGAAGTAGCAGAAACGTTGCTCACTGAGGTATATTTTTAGCCTATTTATGCTTAAGAAAAATTCTATTACGGGACAATAGTACGAAATCGCAAAATCAATTTATACTATGTTGGACAACAATAAAAGCGCAGTTGATTTACTTTTGAATTTGTGTCTAAATGTTACATTAGATAGTTTCCAATGTTAATTTACATTGACACCTTGTTTTGTTAATTTATTTTTAAAACATCAATGAAATGGAATTGTTTTAAGCCTAGATGCAAGAAATGTTTCCAGGGAAAAAACCGACCACATTCTTCCCGATTGTTGTACACCAACCTCTAGATTGTACATTCGAATCATTTACATTGGATATAGTTGAACTTTGTGGTGTCAAATGCAATGGCGCCTAAATATAATTTTTATTGACACACAAATAACATGTTGATCCCTTCTTGAAGAATTCATTAATAACACCACTTAGTCAGTTTAGATTCAATTGATTGGTTAAATATTAATCATATGAATATTTTTTGTATTTTAATTCATAATTGCATCATTATATTTTTATTTAAATAAATCACGATTCTTTCTTTATATATACAGACGGATATTGGAGTTAATATGTTACATATGCTACCATTAACTATAAACTATGTGCTTATAAAATTAAAAAACTTATTAGAGTTCGGAATAACGAAGTTCGAATGTATCAGATTAAAGCGAATGTTATTATATGCACGCATATATCTGATTCTTTGAAGTAAAATCTGTTTGAGACAGCAAAAAAAAATGCTCACCGAGATCTGTTTGTGTAATTTCGGTTACATATTTACTGATTTTCAGGATGCGGATGTGGACCAAAAAGATAAAAATGGGTTAACTCCAATTCATCTTGCATGCCACGAGGCATATTTTGAAATGGTAGAACTTCTTATCGAAAATGGTAAGTATTAGTACCGAAAAATAACGCACATGTAATGCATGTATAAAAAAAATTGATTAAAATCATAACTGTGTTTCTGTCAAAGCGTTTTTGTCGTTTATGTTCTTGGTTTTAGCTTGTGTTATTTGTGGAATTTCCATTGTACATTTCTGCGTTCTACGACAAAACAAGCAACAAAGAATGAGACAAAAAACTACACAGAAAGCTAAAGATTGACCCATTCGAAATCTCCACTAAAACGGAGAAGACTTAAGTGCTCTTGAAGGGCATGAAGTGGATGACACCGGAATAATTGGAGAAAACCGTAATCCTAAATGTACTTATATATAACTTTGATCTTCTCTTTGTCTACAGAGGCAGAGGTTAATGAACAAGACAATGATGGAGACACACCTTTACACCTTACCCTTGGAGGCCAGCAGCGTCAACTCCCAGGTGTAAGAACTTTATTTTATTTACGTACACGACCATTGAAGCAATATACGATTGGTCACGAGTTACAACTACATTATGTTTTATGCACTCTACCTACAATTTATAACAGGGTACACAATGAGAAAAAAATCAGTTATAAAGTCATGTCCATTATAAACAAAAGGAAATTAAACCGCACAAACAGAAATACTGCATACTTCAGTATGTTTTCGTTCTTTACATTATCTGTCCCATATAAATATGCAGTCTTAACAGCTAATAGAAGTAAACAAGGAAAAAAAAGGTTTAAAATAATTGTTTTTTTTACCATTAATCGTTGTATTTCACAAAGTGAATATTATTATATCCATATGTACTATTAACCTATCCAACGGGGCCAGCAAAGACATTCCACACAAAATGTTGTCCTGAAGGTTTGTTTTATGTTGACAGAACTTAATTGGCAGATCCAGTTGGGCATTTAAAACATTTTCATGTAGAGAGACGATATCCTTTGTTGTTAATGGAAACTGCTTTGGGTAATATGAAAGGACAAAATTGAAAACGTATTAGAAAGTAGACCATGGGCTACAATATCTATGTGTTTTAGAAATATCAGGAATTTCATTTTTCTTAAATGAAGGGTAAACATACTAGACTGTAAGAACGCTTCCAAAAACAAACAGGAAAATCACAGAAACGGGAAAATCGCTATTCCTAGAACACATATTGATAGCATGTCACTCTCATGGATTTGCATATGCTCTTCTATCAAAACAATGGCAGGGTTACACTGGTTTTATATAATTAATCTTCAATATCGTCTCATAACGTCAATTATACTGTTGATTGTAAAATTGGCTACGATATAGGTGCAAACTTTTCCCCATTCAACGATTCACGCAGGACAAATTATAACAAGCTATTATACACCAGTAGTCGTTTTTTTTACTGGAAAGAACCTATTAGAGTGTATTTCTTTCAACCGGGTATTGCATTATTTATAAGAGTAGCATACTTGATAAACATTATCAACCCGATAAAAACATTTTTCAGCTCCTAGGACTAATGCTAAGTAAACCAAGTGATGATAGCGATCGTGTTAAGATAGCTTGTCTCCTACTCAGCAATGGAGCAAGAGTCGACCTACAAGACAAAACCGGAAAAACGCCACTACAAGTCTGCAAAAGTCCAAGAGTTCGAAGTGGTGTTGAGGATTTCATTAGGCAAGTTTATGAACAATGTGTTGTTTTATTTCATCATGTTGACTACATCTTACCCACATAAATTCATGTTTATCAATGAATCTATTGAGGTTTGGTTTGTGGTTTGTTTATAGTGTTGAATGCCACTTTCAACAATATTTCAGTTATATCGTGGCGGTCAGTTTTATTGGTGAAGGAAACTTGAGTACCAGGAGAAAACCACCGACCTGTCGCACGTAGCTGACAAGCTTTATCAGATAATGTTGTATCGGGGTTCGAACTCATGACTTTAGTGGTGATAATCACTGAATGCATAGGCAATTGTAAATCCAACTACCATACGATCACGACCAGGACGTATAAATATATAAATTGTATGTAGAAAAGCATGGCCTATAATCTGGAATTGATATTGTACCATACTCAATTAATCATCCATTAAGACATTGGTGATTCCAAATGCAAATGGGTGGGGAATTATGCCATGTTACAACATGCTGGTCTGAATGTTCTACAATAGCTTAAAATGTCAATCATTTCATTTCTGTTGCAAATCATATGTACATCATATAAACTTATTTTTAGCAAACTCATCCTTTGCATCGAATGTTTAAATAAGTTAATTCATAAGATCCGTGGTATATATAATACTTAGATCATTTAAAACTCTGTAAAGACGTTTTAGCAACATTTCCAGTTACGATTGGATCATTTAGACAATATTTATATATACAGGAAGAGTCATTATCATTTGGTGAATTATTAAGACCTGACACGGACTAGCTACGACATAAATTGTCGACATCTTTTTCACCAGAAATATATTTTCCGGAGTGCTTATGTACCGTTATTTACATGATTACCTGTTTGCATATAGTAGTGTCCAACACATATTGTGTTGTCTTTATTGTTTTGTTTGTATTTGTATTGTGTCCTGTCTAACCAATGTTGCCGGTTTCTCTGGATTATCCATTCGTGATTGCTCCATCTGTTTCACTAACGTTTATGTAAAACAAATTGTATTACTGTATGACAAAATGGTCATGTAAAAAGGCAGTGGAAATACCGATAACGACCGACAGTGTGTGACCAAGTATATTCCTAAAATAGTACTTTTTATATTATAATTAATAATTAATATGTGTTATTGCTTCATAATAGCAACGTACATTAATAACAAAAATATACTGAATTATGCAGAAAGCAAAAGGCACAGGCTACAGCCACTGGAGATCCATTCATACAACTTCTGGCTGCTCTGCTGGTCGTACCATGTATTTCATGTAACGAGAGTGTCGCCAATGCAACTTTCAAACCATGTGGACATAAGATCGTGTGTGAATCTTGCAGTGTTCGCTTTGACCAATGTCCAAAATGCAGGAGTGCAATTGCAGAAAGAATCGACGAAGGTAAATTCGTAATGTATTATTGTTTATATAATACAAACACTGAGTATGCTAACAACAATGAATTCTTAGAAGTATAACAAAACAATAGAACCAACACAAATGGAAAACAAAACAAAAGAATAACAACGGTCTCTACTGCTATTGCAGTATATTCTGGTCGTGCGATTATGCTGTTTAACCAAGTTCGAGTAAAACAATCCTGCCCAAAATTTAATGGCTTAGGGAACTAAGGTTAGTGTATTTAGCACCACTTTCAACAATATTCTAGTTATATCAGACTTTTTGAAAACAAATTTCAATATGCAGGACATAAGTCTTGCATCCAATAATTTTCTGCAGGACCTACTGAAATTGTGCACGACCTGAATTTTTCCCTGAAGAAAAAGATTTAGTACCGGAATTTACAAAATTCTAAAATTGAAACGGAATCGGTGATGGGAACAATAAAAACCCGAACCGCCATTTTTTCAAATATAAACACACGAAATGGTCGCGTTGATGCATCACAGCCAGTTTAAACTATAAAAATACAATGATTAATATAATTACTATGGAAACAGTTGCATGTTTAAGAAGTACATGTCATTTGAAGCAGAATCTAATTCCGAGTTGACCGTGAGCGTTCCGGCATACCAGTTGCATTTCCGATTTCCGGTGCAAAACAAAATACACAAACAAAACATTTTGTCGGACCCCCGGACCGGCATCCTTGGCAGAATTACCGGTCCTTGTGATTTTCTGCCCGCTCGGTCCGACGAATTTCACAAAATCTGTTATATCGTGGCAGTCAGTTTTATTGGTAGAGGAAACGGAAGTATCAGGGGAAAACCGCCGGCCTGCCAATGACAAGTCTGATCACATAACGTTGTATCGAGTGCACCTCGACATGAGCGGGATTCGTATTCACAACTTTAGTGGTGATAGGCAATTATTGCACAGATAGTTGTAAATTCAACTACCAGACGATCACGATCACGACGGCCCAAAAAATGTATGACTGTAAAATATATCAAGAGTGAAGAATATTCAAGACTGGTGTGGGCGAGTTAGAGGGTGGCTCCGTCTGAGGAGGCCATAATTTCATTAGCTTATGGGCCCCAAAAGGTCATAATCCATCACTGTCTGTTTATAACAGCAGAATAAAATCCAGGACAATGAGAACACCCTTAAAAATCGGAAATGTGATCAAGTGCTTAGCAAAGGTTGGCGTTTTCTGTTTCCTTATATTACAATTTGTTTATGATTTTGGTGTTCTATTTCAGAAGGGAGACGGATTATTTTAGCCGACCCCTGCATGGTACAGTAAACCGTTTTACGAGAACAATAGCCAGAACTATGTGAAAATACACATATATATGTATATATGTAGCAAGACGAAAAGGCATTTCTTTTAGGACAAAGGGCATTTGCACTTTCCTATAAGATATGCACATGTGATTTTATATGCTATTTTTTGTTTTTGATGATTTTACATCCAAATTTTTGTTTTTGATAATTCTACCAACAAAAGTAATCACACATGAAGCAGAAGTAAAAAATCAGTGAGTCAATTTATTGTTGTTCCCCCATTGATATATTGTATATTGTATGATCGGGGGAGGGGGCATAGGAGACGAGCGGGAGGGGCACATGCTATGTTCCCCCCAATATTTAGGCAACACTGTATGCTAAGCACGTAAGCCAATAATTATTATTACATTAAGAGGTAAAAGGGTATGTTAGAAGCAAAATCACATTTTTCTTTTCTTTATCAGTTTATCGTTCCCGACCTCTTCTGAAGCTTGTCCCCTCTCACTATTCAGTCCAATTAAAGTGTTAGTCCCCCCTTTCCATTTTGCTGGTCATGGAATCAAGGTATGCTTTTAAACATAAATTGCGTAAAATTGTCGCCAAGTGCTTACACATTACTAAAAATATGAAGTAGTTAAAAGTTGCTATATAATATAGCCTTACAAGTAGTTATAACATAGTACACGTATACTGTAGTAGTATAATTCATATGTTATCTGTTATTATTATACTTCGTGTAAGTTTCTGTAGTGATATTTGGTACTGTAATATTTTGGCATATTACCTGGACAATTAGACACTCAGTATAATAATGATATTAATGTGGTCTTGTCCAGGTAATATGCCAAAATATTACCTGGACAAGACCACATTATTATATAAATACTAGTAGTACTGTAGAGAGAATATAATAATACATATATATATATATACAGTCAAAACTGTATTAAGAGGTCACCTTTGGGGCAAAGAAAAGGTGGTCTTTTAAGACAGGTGACCTCTTAAAAGAGGTCAATTCATATGAAATGCTCTATGACAGGACAATGATAAGGTGACATTTTAACACAGGTGACTGCTTAATAGAGGTGACCACATAGGCAGGTTTGACTGTATATATAATGGTTTATGTGTTTATGTTGATTTTGGATTTCTGAAAGTACATGACAGCCCTCGTATGTATAATTTTGGAAATATGCAGAACTGAACAATATAACCAATCACAGCAATAGCAACCAAAGGCCTTTGTGAAATCTGAAACACATATATGACATGTTGGTACTATATACTGTAGAGTGGAAATTTTGATTAAATACATATAAATACATTTATAATTTTTTGGGTAAAGCTGTTCAAAGTACGGAATTAACTATGAGGCTGGAAACAGTCTATCAAGCTAAAATACGTTTAATATTTCACCAGCGTAGCAAACTTAGGCAGAGTAAAAGATTTCTGGGCCTGTCGGCTGAAGTTCCTGGTAGCACCAATAACTTTCCCGTGAATGAGCTTCCCTTTTTAAATTAATCCTTGTGAAAGATTAAAGTGTAATATATGTGGCGACGATTTAGTCGAAGATTTACATTATTTTGTTATTCAAGAGCAAAATTATATTTGTCATATATTAGACTAGACATGGTCGAGGAGATAGAAACTGTAATAAAATCGTTTTATCCGGATCTCACGTTTTCAGAACTACCACCTCCTCATAAGCTGCATATCCTGAAGACTTCTGTTTTAGTTTCAATACAAAGCTCCGTTTCTTGCTTACGGGACATAATAAAAGTGCGGGCTAGGTATATTCGACGATGAAGATCTGGCTTGAATTTTATTACTAATATTTTTTTTTAATATTTTTTGTTCTTTTTGTAATAATTTTATAAGTTTTTATTTGCATTTGAAATGATGTGATATTTATTTTTTGTTTTATTAAAGAATAACACCATTGCTTCTGTGCTGGTATATTTTACCTATGAAACAATGACTTTTATCAAGATACATATATATATGTTTATTCATGAGCACCTTTTAAATTGTTCACAGTTGTTTATTATTTATGATTATTAGACGCAAACATTGATATCTCGCTGCTGTTTGTCCTATTGTAAAAGGATAGGTTCTGGATAAAGGAAACAACTATACCGGTGACTTTATAGTTTAATGAATGCATACGGCTACTTATATTTTTTTCTAAAAAAAATTGTGATATATTTAATATAAGTATATTTTTGTTGTTTCTTTGCCTGTGATGAATTTCTATGATGTATCTTACAGTGTATGTCTGTTCCCCTGCATGTTATCTTCTGATCTAAAACAGGTACTCTTTGATTGAACCTGGACGATCAAGGTGCATTGCTAACAGGTGATGAGGAATAAAGCTATATTGAAGAAATAAAACCCAGCTTACTTGGTAACATGCCCTTTTTACTTTGTATCCTGATATCTATCAGATGTAGGGGCCTGGGTGGATCAATGAGTAAGGTCGCTGGATCTTAGCAACTCATACAAGTCTATCACCAATACGGCGTGGGTTTGCGCCCGGCTTTGTAAATTTACAAAAAGGGTGCACTCGAATCGTAGCTGCAAGTAATACAGTTTACTAGTTGCTTGCCCATGGTCGGTGGTTCTCTCCGGGTACTCCGGCTCCCTCCACCACTAAAACTGGTCGCCATGATATAGCTGAAATATTGTTGAAAGTGGCGTTAAAACACAAAAAATCAAATCAAATCTATCAGATGTTGTGATTGTATGCTTGACAATATTTTTGTCATTTGTATTATGATATTTTTTCTCTCGCCAACTTCACCGATAGAGTGGCTGTCTTACAAATGTACATTGATGTTTTTTTTTATATTTGTAAGCTACAGGTAAGTTTGGTTAAAACGACATGCCATGGACCAAAACATGCTGTGCTTCATATAATTTAGCCTGAAAGGATTTGGAGGTAAATCAACATGAGAGATTGTCCAATTTTGCACGTGTACATGTATTAAATGTAAACGCACTATATTTCACACTGAGCATCGTCCGTTGTGAAAAAGAAAGACTAAAGAATTATTTCCTGTTCTTCATTGCAAAATTATGAATTTCTTCTGCTTACACTTTGATTGTTATGTATAAGTAGACTACTATTTTAAATATTATGCTATACTCGTTTCATTTAGACAAAAACAATAAAATGTTTGAAACTGTTTCTTTTAAATTCATATTTATTCTTATAGACTACTGACAGCTATGGCATCATTAAAATGAAATGCCTTCCAAAATGATATAATCCCAAAAATGTGTAAAGATTGTGTATTAATACCATTATCACTTCTGTGGTCCATAAAACTAGTCTTAACCCACCACATTATATTGAAGCACTTGTACCAAGCCAGGAAAGTGCATCATGTATATGTGTGTTAAGGGTACTGACGTCATGTATATGTGTGCTAAGGGTACTGACGTCATGTATAGGTATGTTAAGGGTACTGATGTCATGTATATGTATGTTAAGGGTGCTGACGTCATGCATATGTGTGCTAAGGGTACTGACGTCATGTATATGTGTGCTAGGGGTACTGACGTCATGTATGGGTATGTTAAGGGTACTGACGTCATGTATATGTATGTTAAGGGTGCTGACGTCATGCATATGTGTGTTAAGGGTACTGACGTCATGTATATGTATGTTAAGGGTACTGACGTCATGTATATGTGTGTTAAGGGTACTGACGTCATGTATATGTATGTTAAGGGTACTGATGTCATGTATAAGTATGTTAAGGGTACTGACGTCATGTATATGTATGCTAAGGGTGCTGACGTCATGTATACGTGTGTTAAGGGTACTAACGTCATGTATATGTATGTTAAGGGTACTGACGTCATCTATATGTGTGCTAAGGGTACTGACGTCATGCATATGTCTGTTGAGGGTACTGACGTCATGTATATGTGTGTTAAGGGTACTACGTCATGTATATGTGTGCTAAGGGTACAGACGTCATGTATATGTGTGTTAAGGGTACTGACGTCATGTATATGTGTGCTAAGGGTACTGACGTCATGTGTATGTGTGTTAAGGGTACAGACGTCATGTATATATGTCCTAAGGGTACTGACGTCTTGTATATGTGTGTTAAGGGTACTGACGTCATGTATATGTGTGCTAAGGGTACTGACGTCATGTATATATATGTTAAGGGTACTGACGTCATGTATAAGTGTGTTAATGGTACTGACATTCATGTATATGTGTGTTAAGGGTACTGACATCATGTATATGTGTGTTAGGTGTTCTGACGTCATGTATGTGTGTGTTAAGGGTACTGACGTCATGTATATGTGTGTTAAGGGTACTACGTCATGCATATGTGTGTTAAGGGTACTGACGTCATGTATATGTGTGCTAATGGTACTGACGTCATGTATATGTGTGCTAAGGGTACTGACGTCATGTATATGTGTGTTAAGGGTACTACGTCATGTATATGTGTGTTAAGGGTACAGACGTCATGTATATGTGTGTTAAGGGTACTGACGTCATGTATATGTGTGCTAAGGGTACTGACGTCATGTATATGTGTGTTAAGGGTACAGACGTCATGTATATGTGTCCTAAGGGTACTGACGTCATGTATATGTGTGTTAAGGGTACTGACGTCATGTATATGTGTGCTAAGGGTACTGACGTCATGTATATATATGTTAAGGGTACTGACGTCATGTATAAGTGTGTTAAGGGTACTGACATTCATGTATATGTGTGTTAAGGGTACTGACATCATGTATATGTGTGTTAAGTGTTCTGACGTAATGTATGTGTGTGTTAAGGGTACTGACGTCATGTATATGTGTGCTAAGGGTACTACGTCATGCATATGTGTGTTAAGGGTACTGACGTCATGTATATGTGTGCTAATGGTACTGACGTCAAGTATATATATGCTAAGGGTACTGACGTCATGTATTTGTGTGTTAAGGGTACTGACGTCATGTATATGTGTGTTGAGGGTACTGACGTCATGTATAAGTATGTTAAGGGTACTGACGTCATGCATATGTGTGTTGAGGGTACTGACGTCATGTATAAGTGTGCTAAGGGTACTGACGTCATGTATATGTGTGTTGAGGGTACTGACGTCATGTATATGCGTGTTGAGGGTACTGACGTCATGTATATGTTTGTTCAGGGTACTGACGTCATGTATAAGTGTGTTAAGGGTACTGACGTCATGTATGAGTGTGTTAAGGGTACTGACGTCATGTATATCTGTGTTAAGGGTACTGACGTCATGTATATG
>MJUT01017855.1:276743-291446 GCA_002080005.1 Gigantidas platifrons | reverse complement strand
TATGTGTGTTAAGGGTACTGACGTCATGTATATGTATGTTAAGGGTACTGACGTCATGTATATGTGTGTTGAGGGTACTGACGTAATGTATAAGTATGTTAAGGGTACTGACTTCATGCATATGTGTGTTGAGGGTACTGACGTTATGTATAAGTGTGCTAATGGTACTGACGTCATATATATGTGTGTTGAGGGTACTGACGTCATGTATATGCGTGTTGAGGGTACAGACGTCATGTATATGTTTGTTCAGGGTACTGACGTCATGTATAAGTGTGTTAAGGGTACTGACGTCATGTATAAGTGTGTTAAGGGTACTGACGTCATGTATATGTGTGTTAAGGGTACTGACGTCATGTATATGTGTGTTGAGGGTATTGACGTCATGTATATGTGTGTTGAGTGTACTGACGTCATGTATATGTGTGTTGAGGGTACTAACGTCATGTATATGTGTGTTGAGGGTACTGACGTCATGTATATGTGTGTTGAGGGTACTGACGTCATGTATAAGTGTGTTAAGGGTACTGACTTGCCTTTTTCTATTGGATTTAGAACTGTTCCGTCATAATGGTATTTTTTGTTTTTCATTTTCTTACTATTGAATATTAACAGATAATATATTCGAAAAATAATTCATAGCAGGTGATTTCAAATTATTGTCATGGTACAGTGAGGGCTTGTTGTGAAGCACAAAAGTAGCAGATTTTCCAGCTATAGCATAGCATGAACAAGTTATATTTGATATAATGATGATGATGATGTCTGCTTTGTACTAGACCTACACGCTTAACAGTCCGTGGGTAGACATATCTATCCTTTCGGACACATCGTCCGGATTTCCAAGCCGTTTAGTCTTTGCTCTTACTCCTTAATAGTGCCACTTTGAGAAACAACAGAAAATACCAATATTTAAGTCATTGGTTTACTCCAGTCGTGACTCGAAATCAAGATCTACCATATTCGAGGCGAGTACACTAACCATTACACCACCGATCCGGTGTGATTAAGGTTAGGGGTGTGGTGTTTTAATGCCACCTTCAACTATATTTCAGCTATATTGTGGCGGTCCGTTTTAGTGGTGGAGGAAACCGAAGTATCTGAAGAATACCACCGACCTGCCGCAAGTCACTGACAAACTTTATCACATAATATTGCATATAGTACACCTCGCCTCCGCGGGGTTCGAACGCACAATCACGCTGTGATCTATATACACGTAATTGCATAAATTACATAATACCAAATGGCATACAGTCACAGAAACAAGAAACAAACAAACAGTACATGCGAATGGAAGAAAATGTGGTTTAACATTGAGAAAATTTCGTCTTCTGAATTTACACAGCTTACTTTTAAAATAAGATGCCATATTTACAGAGTGGAAAACATTTAGACAGCATCTATATTTTGGATACATTCAAAAGAATAATGTTAATTCATTGTTCTTATCCCTTCTTATTTGCAAAGGATAATTCGAAATGCATCATTTGTTTTATTTAATGTTTAATAAAAATTTCTTATTGGCGAGAAAATGTTACATTTTCATCAGATGATGCGGACACCTGTCTTGTAATAGTCCGGATTTTTGCTAAATGCTAGCTCAATGAAGCAACATTTCGCTTGGTATACACTTGGACACATTAACCTGATTCTTTGCCAACCAATATGTGCTCCTTCCTTAATAAAGCGTTCTAAGTTGAAAAACAGCAAATTCCAATATAGCTTTTGGTCTTTGATCTAACTAAGCAGGGGTTTGAACTCGTGATCTACGATAAACACCGATGTGTTCCCAAAATGTAATGTGTAATCTGCATTACAATGATACATGCATTTAAACTATACACCTGGAAAAAAGTATTGCAAGACTCCAATTTTTCTATTGGTAAAATTGTGCGATGCAAGGGTTCTACTTTTAACAGAGATTTATTACAAATTCGACTCGAATGCTTCAAACTGGATCACTAGCACTAAAAAAGACACATTTACAATAACAAAAATTTTAATTTAATGTTCACAATTCATAAATTAAAATTATGTCATTTTTGTGATAAAAATGTCACACAGAAAATATTGACCCTGCTATCCAGAATTCCGTTGTTTTAGCAGTTTGTACTCGGAAACAGTCATAAGGCTCTGAACTGTCATACCAAACGAATATAGCTAGTAATGTGTGTATCTGCCATTGACACGAAGGACTTTCACTAGTCGCCTCCTCATGCTGCCGACTAACCGTCTAATTTGTGCTTGGGTAAGACGCTGCCATTCCTGGTTCAAAACCTGCTCCAATTTATTCAAAGTTTGAACCAGAAGGTATTCTTTCTTGCACTCGGCGACCAATAATGTCCCAAATGTGCTCGGTTGTGTTTAAATCTGTACTTCTGGCAGGCCATGGAAGTGTAGCAATCGACTCGTCGCGCAGGTAATCGGCTACAACACGAGCCCTATGGGGTCTTGCATTATCATCCATGAACACAGGCCTTGTATTCAGAGGATGATTGTCAAAATGAGGCACAATACTTGCTTCAAGGATGTTTTGTCGATAGCTTTGTCCATTAAGGTTGCCTCTTACTGTAATGAAATCAAGCTCTACAGTCATATGACACACATCCCCAGACCACGACTGAGTCTCCTCCGAAAGGAACAGTTTCAACAATGTTATGCTCAGCATAAGCAGTGTTATTTTGTCGGCATACACACACTCTACCAGCTGTCACATGCAACAAGAAGCGACTTTCGTCGAACCAATGAATTTTCTTCCATGAAGCCAAATTCCATTGACGACGTGTTTGGCACCATTGAAAATGGGCAGCTTTGTGTGCTTGTGTAAGTAAACATCTCTTTACAGGTCTTCTGGAACAAATGCCTACGGATTTAAGACGATTTCGGACTGTTCGCGCAGATAGCAACCGATGGGGCAACCACTGTCTTTTCAAAACGGTACTATTGGCGAACGGATTCGCCTGACTAGCCATCCTAAAGAATTAACCTCTCTTCGAGATGTAATACGGGGCCTTCCTGATCTCAGAAGATCCTTAGCATCATTTGTTATTTGATGTTTACTCATAATACGACTAATAGTAGAGTGATGATGACCAACACGCTGGGCAATTTGTCTAAGTGACATACCTGCTTCTCGCATGCCAATGATTTGCCATCTAACAGCATATTATAATTGGAGAGTTGTGGAGGATCCATAATGAGTCCAGAACAAGATATTCAGTTGTTTTGAGTATTCGCCGTGCGTCTGATACGATACGTTTGAAAGTAATGATTTCATTCTTCTCGAACCGGGACATCAAAATCTTCCCAGAGATAGCTTTAAAATATATTTTTGAAAAAATTGTGGTTTTATATGTAATATATAATAAAAAATCGACTTGGTGACGAATACTTATGTCCATGGACTGTAGCAGCAACATAATTTTTGGAGGCCATCGTTTAATGTTTCATGAAACATTGTGTTATTCATTTGGTGGAAACATGTTTCTGATTTCCTGAAACATAATTTTTAAACATACCGTTTTTCAAGCAACAAATAATGATTTTGTTTTCTGGAACAATGAAGTGAAACATGTTCCAGATTCACCTAAAAGATATGCACCCCAGAATGCTTTAAAATCTAAACTTTTCGTTAGCTTCTCACCACATTATGTTTATCTGGGTTGATTTTTAACATTCAAACCTCAGTGCTACCTAGGTTATTTTTGATATTGGTCTTTAACAGCCGTTTTTGCATCTATTTTTTGTGCAGTATTTATTTGAAGCCTTTACAATTGTTGATTTTTTATATTCTGTTATATCATGCCTTTTGTTGACTATATAAAGTATTGAAAACTTATTAGCCTTAATTCATATTGCCATAAGCTTGAATCCCAGTGGAACAAACCTGGATATGTCTAAATCTCATTTTGTATCCATCGTCAACTAATTCAATCACTTTCTGTAACAGGAGCGTGTTTGGATATGTCTCGCTTGGTGGTTGTCAAGCAAAAAGCTCACAGACAGACACAGGATGAAAAGTTATACTTTTTTTTTATTTTTCAAACATCAAAGTTAGACTAAAGCCCCGTTCTCATGACCAAATTTACACATGTGTAAATTATTTTGCATATATGTAAATTTACACACGGGTGCAAATTCGTCCATGTGAACGCATTTACTCACATATGTAAA
Organism: Gigantidas platifrons; assembly: GCA_002080005.1. Taxonomy (NCBI): domain Eukaryota; kingdom Metazoa; phylum Mollusca; class Bivalvia; order Mytilida; family Modiolidae; genus Gigantidas; species Gigantidas platifrons. The sequence goes on along the minus strand of MJUT01017855.1, from coordinate 287,270 downwards.
TTCACACCATATGTAAATTTACACCTGGTAGTGACCAAGTGCAAATTAATTTTTACACACGTGCAAATGTATTTGGGTAAGTATTTCTGTAAATTCAGGATTTAAAGTTAGGGAGCACACTTACAAAAAATCGCGCCGAGTGGAGGAAGGCGCGAAAATTGTTGGGGTATTTCGTGTGAAAAATCACGATTTTACGCAAAAAAATCTTATTTTTTTTAAATTTTAGGGGGGGCGCGGGTGCACCCCCTCTTGGATCCGCCCCTGGTATATATATAGTGTAGGGGAAGTTGTGAAATGCATTCTTGCGCCAAAATGTAAACAATCGTAATTAGGCCTAAACGGACGCAAAGTGATACGCTTCCTGGATATTTTTCTACACTGGACATGTTTTTTTATACATTGATCCGTATTGTAAGAACCTTCATTCCGAGCATTTTACAAACGTACGGGCCATTTTTTCACTGGCATTCAGCCTCTGACTTCGTTACAGTCGCCATGGTGGAAATATTCCGCACTGAATGAGAACTACTACTTCAAAGCATCTGTAAAGTCATACATTTAGCGGTAAGCACTTCATATGAATATTAATCGATTAATTAAATCATTTCAGAAATTTATAAAGCAATATTTTACTGTTTAATTTCGCTTGTACGAATATAAGGGGAGACTCGAAATTAGAAATATTTTCATTCAGTGAGGAATAGTTCCATCATGGCGACTGTAACGAAATGCATTTCACAACTTCCCCAATATACTATATACATGTACATGTATATATATATTTTTTTTAACTCTTTTTGAAAAAAAATTTAAATCATTGAAATTCAAGCAACTGTAGTCAAACCAGTCCGTAGAACGTTCTTTTTTCCATGTCCTTTTTTCATGACCCAGTCCAATGACCAAATCCGCTTCCACAAAGAATGGAAACAATTTCCCTCTTTCGGTGGCATCGATAAGGAACGAAAGCGTCCATGTTTCACCATCAGATGTGTAGATATAAAGAGAATTATATGAAGGCTTAGCAAATTAACTTTTACACACGCGAGTAAATCTCAGGTAAATTTACACATGTGCAAATTTGCTCACGTATGTAATTTTTTGCTATGAGAACGCGGCTTAAGTAGGCCATACTTTTTTCACTTTATTTATTTTTGTTAGTAGGCCATATTGTTATATATATATCTTTATTTTCTCATAACCAATTTACAGAGGTACAGAGATGACATGTACAATTTACACAATATACATAAGAAATAAATAAATGTAATACATAATTAAACAAATATTGAATTGTGAAAAGAAGTGGATCAACCTAGAGAACATATCCTCTTATTTACTATTCTGATAAATTTACAGAGTTTACTTAAAGTATATATAGACATAGAAGACATCAGGGTATTATATTCAATGATATTATGTCTATTTATATGGACAAAATCAAAATAAAGTTTTCTTTCATTAATAAATTCAGAACATTCAAAAATATAGTGGTACTCGTCTCCCAATTCTCTTCTTGAACATATATGACAGAACCTGTTTTCTCTAATAATTTTGTTCCATCTCCCCACTTCTACCGGTAGTCTGTGGTTCGTAGTTCTAAATCTATACAATGTAAATTTGTCCTTATCTTCTAAAATGTCTAAGTAATTCTCGAATTTTAATTCCCTTTTAAACAATTTATAATTACCCCCCCTTTGAAGATGTTTCGATGGATGAGTTCCATATTTGCTTAAACTGATCAATTAAATTGTTTTTAATTACTAATTTTAACCATTTTTCAGATATACAATTTTGCAAAGTCCATATATACGACATTCCACTGTCATTTATGATTTTATGAATGTGATTTATCCAGGCAGAAATTTTACAATTTTGAAAATTTTTAACATATAACAGCTTGTATGCAATAGTAGATAATTTTGACTGTTTCCCTTGTATAAGTTTACACCAATATGAAATCATTCTTACATTAATATCAATTTCTAGTGGATATCTACCCAATTCTCCATATACCATAAAATTAGGTGTCGATACTTTTAGACGTAATAAAAGTTTACAAAATTTTAAATGGACCCTCTCGATAATATCGTTTTTACCAAATCCCCAAATTTCACACCCATACAATAAAATAGGTTTTACAATTTTATCAAACAAATCTAACTGGCATTTAATTGATAAATTATGTATTCTGCCTTTTCTTAATACTTCATACATGCCCTTAATACCTTTATTTACGAGTTCTTTTTTTTGCTATATTAAATGATCCCGTTTTTGAAAATACTATCCCAAGATAAGAAAAAATTTGCAACAATTTCCAACTCTTTGTCGCCATTGTTAAATTTAATGTTATTTGGTAGGCCACCATTCGAAAAAACCAGAACTTTAGACTTTTCTATGTTCACTTTTAGTCTCCATTTCTTACAGAAATCATAGAAATAATTTATTTGGTTTTGCATATCTTCACTGATTTCAGCTAAAATTACTGTGTCGTCAGCATATAATAAAATAAAAAGCTTCAGGTAAGTGTCTATTTCTTGTTCTAGATCTTCTGTTAATGAAATTAAACCGATTGCATTTTTTTCATCCAAATATTTTTATAAATCATTCAAATATAACGAAAAGAGAAAGGGGGAAAGATTTTCTCCTTGACGAACACCATTATTACAATCGAAATAATTCGATACTTTACCATTATAGACAATTCTAGATTTAATGTTCTGATACATATTATAAATTACATTGTACATTTTACCATTTATATTATTAATTAATAGCCAATGGTTCCTTGAACTAGTTGAAAAAGTAAACATTAAGCATTATATAAAACATTCGTCACCTTGACAATGGTATGGTTATTATTTTAATTCTGAAAATTTCTTATCAAATTTTATTTGCAGAAGTTTGTCAATTATCTCCCTTTTGGAAACCTGGCTGTCAAAAGTAGACTAGTAATTTTTGTCTGCATGGTTTTTGTTTTCTGGTGATTTAAACAAATGTTGATTTTTCCGATTTTATTTTTGTTAAAATATATAGCAAATTTGACGCCAGAAAACCAAAATTGTCTTAAAATCATAAGAAAATAAATATATTAAAAGCAATCTAACGGAAAATCATTCTAAAATAAATAATAATCTTTAAATATTTCTGCTTCTTCTGGTGCTAAAATGATCAAAATCCGTTTAGAAATGACTTCACAACAATTTTTTTTAAATGTGGTTTTATATGAAATATATAGCATAAAATCGAGAGTGACGAATACTTATGTCCATTGACTGTGTATTTCTATCAAAAACAAACTAATTTTTGGACCGGTTTCAGTTCATGTTTCGATTTGAAACATGGGTCACTTATGTTTCGCATGTTTCGAAAACCCGTTTCTGTTTTAGAAGAAAAAAGCAACAAAACAATTATTTGATTCAGAAACATGTTCCAGATTCACCTAAGAGAAATGCACCCCTGGGGTTAAAGCTAATCTAAATTTAAAGCCGAAAATTAACAAAATTTAGTCTCCCATTTTAAGCTATCCCAAAAACAAATAGATTGGGTAATACTCCTATAGAAGCAGGATTAAAAGTTATACTAAGTATGCAATACTGTTAATAGCCAATGGTTCCTTGAACAAGTTACAAATGTAAATATTAAGCATTATATAAAACATTCGTCGCCTTGATAATGGTATGGTTATTATTTTAATTCTGCATATTTCTTAACCAATTTTATTTAAAGAAGGTTGTCAATGTTTAAATACGATAAATATATTACAAATTTGAATAGCCTTAGCATTACAGAATATATCAATAAAGCATATCAACATAAAAAAATGTCTACTTTTGACAGCCAGGTTTCAAAAAGGGAGATACAAAACAAAATGTAATTGAAACGCAAATCGAACACACCCGTTTATCTTTTCTTGATCGGCAATCATCGGACCCAAATTTTTCTTCACGAGGTATAATGATCGGCAATCATCGGAACAATACAACCGAAAGTTAATTAGTCTCCACAACAATGGCGAGGACGGCAAACATGCACACGGATTTGCAGATTTCTAATTGTTGGGAACATATTTTGAATTGAAACATGCATGAGTAGCTTAGTTAAAGTACTGCCGTATTCCAAATGGAATTTTCAGGGAACATTTTTTTTCATCCCAAACTGGTGTACTATTACTTTAACTTTAGTGACTTTATTCAATGCTCGATTTTACCCCGAAGGGTTGAAGACATAAATATACAATTAATATATACAAACAACGTTCACAAGTCAAACAGACAAAGACATAGTAAGAACGTACAAAATAAAAGTACAATTATGCAGCAGTAGAGCCCACTTTCCTCAGTGATATCAACTTTTTAACGAATGGTACCGTAAACCGCATAATTTGTGATGATGACTGAATTAATTGTAATTTTTTAGCTCTGTCATATTCATTAAATTTAGGATAGATTTCATTTATATCTTTGTACAGTATATTTCTCAAAGTATGGTTATTCTTACATGTAAAGAAAAAATAAAACTCATCTTCAACCTCTTTTAAATCACAAAATTTACATATTCTATTTTCTTTTTTAATTCTTGTGTATCTTCCTCTTTTAATTTCAAGAAAATGATCCGATACACGCATTTTACATAAACGTTTTCTGTCTTCATAATTGATATTGAGTAATATCAACAATCAAGAGAAACATTGATACAATACATGTAAAACAATCCTGATATAATTATATTTCTACTTTATCATCATCATGCACCGAGTTGTTTATCAAATTTATTCAAATTTAAGATAAGCATTTACAATTTTCAATTCAAATTTCACAATAAAATTTATGATATCAAGAGTTTATTGGGTGCAGTAATCAGTTTGAATTAAACAAGAATCCGAACGATGTAACATTGAACATCAAAAGTAAAAATCCAAGAAATATTCATCTAATTACTAGCACTATGACTACATGATAATTTTCAAATCACACTCGATATCAAACCGAGAGCCCGGGTGGCTCAACGAGTTAGGTAGTTGGATTACCTAACAACTCATACAATATTATCACCAATACGGCGTGGGTTCGCGCCCCGCTTTGTCAATGACAAAAAATGGTGCACTCGACTCGCATCCGTAAGTGAATAAGTTTAGCAGTTGCTTGCTCCTGGTCGGTCGTTCACTCCGGGTACTCCGGGTTCTTCCACCACTAAAACTGGTCGCCATGATATAGCTGTAATATTGCTGAAAGTGGCGTCAAACACCAAAATCAAATCAAATCAATCGATATCAAACCACGATGAACTTCATCGGTGGTGTAATTGTTATAATTCTCGCCCCGAGTGCGGTAGATCATGTGTGTTCGAGCTCCGGTCGGATCACAACAAAAACTATAAAATTGATAGTCGTGGCTTCTCTGCTAAGCATACAGCATTGAGTGCGGTAGATCATGTGTGTTCGAGCTCCGGTCGGGTCACAACAAAGACTATACAATTTGTAGTTATTGCTTCCCTGCTAAGCATGCAGCATTAAAGAGAAAGAGCAGATTGGTTAGCTCTGAATCAGGATAACGTGTCCGAGTATGGCTACATGTCTATCCTCGGACTATTGCTTCGGTGTGCTAGCATTATAAAATTAACTTGTTCTCGCCATGAAACAGCTGAACAATTGCTGAGTTGGCGTGAAAAAAACACTCACTGAAACCACGATGCCTATATGAGGCCTCGAGTTTTTTCCCTTTGGTTTATAATATTGGTGTTGGTATAGGGTGTGCTATGAAAATTGCCATATAATAACATCTTAATATTTAATGGCGTTCAGAATAATCGTCTGAATGAACTTGATTAAAGACTCCATGTACAAAATGCGTGTAATTTATTTACAATAATATGAGACAGGCACAACCGGTTTGAAGGACGAAGTCTTATAATGTTTAGAGAGAGGAATGAGAAGGGAATTTATCGGTAATTTGTTACAGTTTCCTTTGATCTTTACTACCTGTTAAATTTAGTAACAACGTTCAGTTGACCACCGACTCGTGATACATACCTATTACATATATAGTGTTGTGGTACAAAACTATGCATCAGGTCGAGCCTGCTGTGTGAACCAGTATCACTACGAGTCGCGATAGCGACGAGTTGTGATGCGGTTAGTTTACGCAACAGGCAAGACCTGATACATAGTCTTGTACCAACGCACTATTTATGTAATAAGTTTATCTAACATTTCAATCAAAACAAATTTTAAACAAATAACAAGGNTCGAATTAATATTTACAACCCTTTTTACAATACTGGCAGAAAGACTAGTTTCTGTGAATGACATCACGTTATTTGTTGCCGTTCTTTCACCAATGTCGAATTACTGTTCAATCACTTTCAGTGTCACTGTACAATCCGACAACGCTTTTAAAATAGAAATGTGGACCTTACAGTTGCCGGAAATATTGATACTATGTCTTTACGTTGCCTACATTGATGTGTTTTTCATCGGATTCCAATGATATGACGACATGACAAAGGAGTTCGGCAGAGAACGTCTCGTGCAACGTCGCGCCATTCTTTTATCACCACAGTGTGGTGATACAACATCTTGTATCAGACACCTTGTATCAGACAGGTTACTTTCGTTAATTTCAAAGGAAAACGTACATAATGTTAGATAAAAGAAATTATCAGCTGTCGGTCATTGGTCATGCGCGGTCTAACGTGACGTCACTAAACCTTTCATTAAAAAAAGGTCAAAACACAACAAAATAATCACAAAGCTGTGTTAAAATTGTGAAATTACCAATAAAAAAATTATTAGTGTTCAAAAAAAGGTCAAAACATAACAAAAAATCACAAAGCTGTGTTAAAATTGTGAAATTACCGATGAATGATGATTTTGTTTTCGCTCGACAAGGATTATCACGTCAATATCAGATTCGCTATTCGAGCTCATCTGATATGGACCTGATAATCCTTGTCTTGCGAAAAAAAATACTAATAATTAATATGTATTATTTTTTTCAAGTAAATTTTAAAGCTTTTTTTATTTTTTTTATTTGGCTGGATTGTACCACCACCAATAGTGACATTTACCTGTGATTGCAGGGTGCTCCGAGTCAACGGGGGAATTTACTTACAATACCAACAACAAAATGGCTGTTCCGCTCTTCCGCTGAGAATGACGAAGCTGATATCCTAGCTAAAACAGCAGCTATAGAAGCAAAGAAATTACCACCCGAAGATAATGTAATAACCCTACAGGACATAAAACAAAGCGCACATAAAAGTACACTGATTAAATGGCAAAGACGATGGGACATTGGAGAAAGGAGAAGAGAACTGTATGAAAAAGAACCAAGAATCAAGAAAAACATACTATATGACTACCCGTCCAAAGAATATTTCAGCATTCTCACATAATTAAGAACAGGATACTCCATACTAAACAACTACAAACATCAAACAGGCCAAACCAACACTACAAACTTATGCCTGTGTGGCCAGAGAGAAACAGCATCACATTTCCTACTAGAGTGCCAACTATATGAGAACGACAGAGAAGTGATGATAAAGTTAACGAAAGAAGTAGGAATTAGAAAGATCAACATGGCCACCCTACTAGTACAATTGGAGGATGAAAATATAGAGGAAACCAAAAGTAAACTACGAGTAGTGGCAGAATTCATCAACCAAACAGGCCGTTTCAAAAATAAGACTCAATCCCAATCTTAAAAACCGTACCAACTCACAAGCACTGAGAGAAAATTACAGAGGGAACAAGGCACAGTGGAGAAAACTGCAGCACCAACGAGACAAGTTGTGCCATAAGGCCATAAGATTGAGGATTGAAAATCTCGTAGATAGAGATTTATTTTATTAGAATTTTATTTCAAGTTTGTTTTGATTTTGCATAGAGTAAATAATTAAAGAATTGGAAATTTTTCATTGAAATATATTTCTTTCGCGGTTCTAAATATCAATTGATCTATTTTCTTAAACTTCCGGTGAACAGATTTTTTGGCCATCACTACTCCTATGAAAAATCATAAAGTTAAAAGGACTTCGTCCTTTATTATTGTACATGTTTATTTCGTATAGTACAACACAAGAAATACAGAAAAAGCATCAATGAGCAAATCAAGATCACATATAATTAAAGAAAACCACTAAAAATGAAAAACAGTAACAATGCCATTCCGCACAATATTTAGATCTTGATACAGTAGAAACCATGGAAACATCAGGCTCATTGTTATCAAAGCATCTACTCGATACTGTTAATGTTTTTGTTTCAGGTAGCGGTAACCGCTCTGTTTTATTGCAATTAAACAATTTCTTAAATTCAGCATTATATGTGCTACTTGTAAAATAATAAATAAAGAAATTTACAACTGAATTGACTAGCATTAAGTCGTATGAAATAAATCCCAAAACGTCGTACACATTATTTTTAGATTTTGTTGACGTCTCTGATTGAATAAATGCAATCATTCTCAAAATAGTTACCGGAAGCTTACAAAATACGAAAACAAACGTAATGGTTAAAAGAGTTCTGGTGACTTGAGATTCTTGCGATGATTGGTCCCGTACTATTGCAATTGCCAGTCGACGTATGCTGCTTACAACAATAACAACCCAAATAAATATGCTGGTTACCATGACTACGAAAACAAGTATAAAGCGAAACAAAATGTCTGTGGTGATGCATATAGCATCCGTTAGTATCAATTGTTTTCTGAATTCTGTTGTTCTTATGATTGTTCTAAAAGATCTTGTAGAATTCATATAAATTGTTTCGATTTTTAAGTAAAATAGATTAGGCAGACACAAAACAATCGGTAACATGTACGACAGAAAAACAGCTATGATTGCATTCCTTTTAGTTGAATATTGACGAATCTTGAGTGGTCTCATTACACAACAAAGCCTCTCCAACGATATCAGCAATGTTAGTACATTCCCAATTCGCATTGGGACTACGGTGATATACGGTGCAACATATGGCGTCATTCTTGTGCGTGTATCTTTAGAGAACGGTTTCCCATATATATCCGAACATTTCATAAACACTTATACAATTCCTGTCGTAAGTGTCAATAGGTCTGTTAAAGCCAATGCAATAAACATTATCACAGTACTAGACTTTTTCTTTAATCTAAAGAACATGGCACAACATATAGTGTTAAGAATATATCCAGACAGTGCTAGAAATGTCACAACTCCGAGATAATGTACGTCTACTATCAATTGCGCAATGTGTGCTGGTATGATGTAAAAATTGTCTTTAGCATATGCTGTATAGTTCGAAAATGCCGATTCCGATTCAGAGATTAAATTCATTTTGTAAATTCAAGCTGCTGCGTAGTAACTGATAATCTAAGCTTCAGAGGAAGAGTTTTTGAAGAAGATTGTTCAAAGTTTTATACAAAAATTTTAATGATATTAGACAAATTTCAACAACCGATCTTTTTACTTCCTGGGTATTAATTAGATAAGATAAGATGAGATAAGATAAGCTTTATTTATCGTCGGCATGTTAGAATAACAATACAACACAAGCCCTAGTGGGATTTTAACCGACATAAAAATAATAATTCAAGAGATTTCAAAGAAATATAATCATGATGGAATTTGTAGATTTAGAGATTAATTTATATTCTGATTCATCATACCATGTTGTTTTATACAGAAATTGTGTTAATCTGAGTGAAATTAGACAAATGTCAACGATTGCATTTTGTCTTCCTTCCTTGGTATTATATAAAATAATAATTAATAGGATTAAAAATAAATATATTCATGATGTTATTTAGAAATTAAGAGATTAATACGTAGGTATTCTGACGTATCATACCATGTTTTTCAACGGAATAATCACTAATGCCATAAAATCTTGTATGGAAATTTACCATTTCAATATCATGTGGAAATTTAATTGGTATCGGGTTTAATTCGATGCAGCCTTGCAGTATATAAAATTACTCGGAAGATTGGAAATTTAAAAAGAAAACAATATCAAATTGGCCAGGGAAAAAACATGGCAATCAATGTTGCAGTCAGACCCACTGAGAGCTGGGGTAAGTGGGGCCAGTCAGTGCGGCGCCCCGGGTCCCATGAGTTAAACAAGTAGAAAGCTGTTTTCTAAATCACAATTCATCAATTCATTTTTGTTGTACTGATTCCTTGCTTATGACACACCGTGGTGGACTTAGTTTGAGTATCATTACTTGGAGAATTGGAGGAGGGGGGCTAAGTTTCCTTTTGCCCGGGGGCCTAAAAATTATCTTGAAATATTTAATGAAAGGATTTTACTCATTCACCTGATGGTGCAATTACATCACGATTCTAAAAACCCATGGAATTTTGTTTTACAATAGACTATTGTCATTAACGTTAGACATTTTTAGTTTTCAGAACATAATCATCTCTCATCAACCAATCAGAAATTTCATTTAATGTTCTAATCCCAATAAAATATAATTTTCTATGTTTTCGTAAATTTCATGCAAGACTGTCGGTTTTGAATCGTGTATTGAAGGACGAAATATATATATA
>MJUT01017855.1:215527-245245 GCA_002080005.1 Gigantidas platifrons | reverse complement strand
TTTAAAAATGACAAAAATAATTTCTACGAGATCAAAGACCCACGTCTTAAGATTTTTACTTTTTCAAATTATTATATTTTTAAAGCTATTAAAAATTGAATAAGTTGTCAAATAAATTACGTTATAGTACATCATTTGACATCAGTGGCGTAGGAAGGAGTTATTAAAAGTGCGCGCAATGGGGGTTTGGGGTTTTCCCTCCAAGGTATATGGGTACCAGGCGAATCCCTCGCAGAAATTTGGAAAGTTTGATATAGATGGCAGGAAAATCTATTCAAAGCTACTTTTAATATCCTTTAATCATGTTAATAATGTAATGGATATTTACACACAATCAAGCCAAAAGCATTTTCTTTGTCTGGTATTATTAAACGTGTCTACGACTGCATCCAATGAGCACTGAATGTCTCTGTGAATATGTAGCAATGCCAAAGCCGATAGTCTTTCCTGTCCCATTGTGGCGCGTAAATATGTCTTTTCACATTTCAAAACACTGAAAGATATTTCGGCTGTTGCTGTAGAGGGTGGCATTGTAATCAATATTTTCAAAATACAATAGATATTCGGATACAAGTTTTTGGTTACAAGTTCGAATGTCTCACAAAGATGGCTTTGTTTTACCTAGTCTGTGGAATATACTTCCCACCTTGATTTCCATCTTTTTACTTCAAGTGTAAACTCTTCCTGAGTGTGCAGATCTGCCCAATAAGCATAATAAATATGCAATTCATTCTCCTGTTTTAGTTTGTTTAAATCGATCGGTATCAATAACTGTGCAACAAATCGATCTTCGTTTTCCACAAAACGGTCCCTTAACTCGTTTAACGAATGATATAGGAACTGGTGATACAGTGTAATCCACCAGTAATCCTTGGTGTCTGCTATCTGTCGATTAGCACGATTTCGTTGTCTACCGGTGCGGTTTGGACGAGACAACACGAAATTATTCCGCTAAATCTACAGCTTCATCATATAAAGTGTTCTACACACTAATGTCATTTCTCTCAATCTCACAGCCTCTATTTAGTCTCAAGAGATGCTGCTCTGCAAGCCCTTAACTTGGTTGACCGTTATGGAATAGATGTGTAATAAATGACCACGGATATGTTCCACTTGTCGTAAACACTTTCCGGTCCTTTCCTCATTCATGACTTGTCATCGGGTTTGTGAATAGATTAACTCGACGGGTACCACTAATAGGGCAGGAACTCCTACCCCTCCGGAGCACATGAGTTCACCCCCGATTTGTAGTGGGGTTCGTGTTACTCGATCTTTAGCTGTATGTGTATGTTTTGTAGATTTTTGTTTGCCCTTTTTCTTTTGGCTTTTGTGTTGTCTGTCCTTCTTGATTTACGGATTCCGATTACCCCATTGTTATCTTCAAACTCTTCTTGTTCTGTATATCAGTAAATGTGTATTTATCCTCGCATTAGGTACAATGTACTGTGTTATCCAGATGATACTGTAGTATTTCGTCGTGTTTGGACACATGACGCAACATTACCATGGAATAACTTTTGTCTTCGGTATGCCTGTTGACTAGCTACATGAAAACTTCTTGTCGTTTTATATAGTTATGAATGCTTGACCAGTCGTTTAAGGGGGGTAGATACAAAAGTTTTGTCTCTACTAGTCTTACTGTCAAATATAACACAAGAAGAGCAATAAACAACATCCTTTGAAAATGAATACCGAAGCCAAGGTGTCTTATTTACACCACCGAATAGAACATTTCCCTTCGACTGCACAGATTTACATTATATTTATTAAAACTCGTACAATTAGTTAATATAGTGGTAATGTAACATGTTCCCCCTTATTTGCTTGTGCACGCAAGTGCGTCGTTGCGTCAATGGTAGCTACGCCACTGGGTCACATGTTTAATTTAAGCTCCATATATAGCTTCTACACGTCATGTACAAAGAAAACAACCCGAAGCGAGTGAATTGCGGGTTAGCAAGTCAACGACAAAAAGTGTGTGTGGGACTTGGGAGAGAGGGGTTGATGTTTTGGTGTTTAACGTTACTCTCAACAATATTTCAGTTATATTGTGGCGGTCAGTTTTATTGGTGAGGGAAACCGGAGGAGTGCCCGGAGAAAACCACCGACCTGCCGCAAGTCACTGACAAACGTCATCACATAATGTTGTATTGAGTACACCTCCCCAGGAATGTGATGGGATTAGAACTCACAACGTTAGTGGTGATCGGCACTGATTGCATGGGTAATTGTACATCCAACTACCATACGACCACTGCCACGACGGCCCCCTCCTGTGAGAGGGTAGCTGTCACCCAAAGTTGTTTTTTAATGGAACGAAATCGGTGAATTTGGGGTTCTTGAGTCCGGTCATTGTATTGCGCATGGGGTTTGATATCATCTTCGATATGATTATTTACCACAATATTTAAGAGGCCGAAGGATCTAACAGAACGTACGTCATACCAATCATTTATTCGTCTTTTGGTTCCCCTCTTTCCTCGCAGAAGCAATAGTTGTGGAATACTGCTGATGATGGTACCAAACAATATACTAGTTCGCTCCCAGATTAACATGGGGGTGTTTTGTTTCCAAATTTTCATGTTCGCGCTTTTTGCATAATTTTTTTTTTTTTTGTTGTAGTTTACTCTTATTTAAGGGGCCGTCGTGGTCGTGATATTATGGTTGTTGTATTTTCTTCAACTACCTGCGAAATAATGGTCTATTACCACTACTTTTGTGAGTTCAAATTCCATTAATGGCGAGATGTACTCAATATAACATAATGTGATAAAGTTTGTCAGTGACTTGATACAGGTCGGTGGTTTTCTCCAGGTCCTCCGGTTTCCTCTGCCAAGAAAACTGACAGCAACGATATAGCCAAAATATTGTTGAAAGTGGCGTGAAGCGCCATAACATTAACAACAATTATTTATAATGATGAAGGAAAACTGACCGCCACGAGATAGCTAAAATATTGTTGAAAGTGGCGTTAAACACCATAACCTTAACCGCAACACTTACTCTTATTTATAATGATGAAGTTATTTTCATAAACATACTAGTAAATTATTTCAAAAGCGGTAACCTCATTAATGGCCCATTCCTTGTTAATTTATATTTATCTTTAACGGAAAGATGTCTACGTACACGGTCGGCCTTAAGCCAATTTCCCCCAATCGAGCCCCGGACCCCCTACATTTTGTAACACCATCCTGTATAGTACAACAGTTTATAATGCGGAAGATCACACCAAACCTGGGAGAGAATGATTTATTACAAATTTGCTTTTTGTCCATTTAACAAAAACTAATAAAAATATAAATGACAAGTAAAATAGGAATTATAGAAAACTATGCATTGGCGCTTGAATGATTATTTGAAAATTGTGAGATATTTTACACACACGTGTAATCAGCTTATTCAATTACTTACTTACTTATTTACTTCAGTCATGCCATCACGATCTTATGTATCAAATCAAAATGACACATTCATTCAACATCGTGACCCGGTCGCATATTTCTTTATTCGTTGTTTATTAAGTACATTCTGAGTACATCCTGGTTCATTATAGGTCATAGCAAAGACTGTTTAAGGTTAATTTAAATTTGATCGTTCAAGCCAACAGTTAATGTAACATGACGGGTGGTACCAGTGGAGCATGAACTGCTTACCCTCTTGTAGGACATGAGTTGACCCTCGGGTTTTTTGTGAACTTCGTGTTATTAACTATAATTATTAAATTTACCACTTCTGACTACCCCTTTGGTAATTTCAAAATTTTCAAATTCCATCAACTTTAATTTAATACCCAACCGATCGACAATATCAAGTTCATTATGCCCATCGTTATCAACCACTTTCTTCCGCTTCGCGTCGATTAAAAGTTGATGTTTCGAGGGATAATAAACTCGTTATTGCCCCTATAACCAGTAAATAGGTGTATACTGTTAAATTTGCCAAGTTCGTTGATCAGCTGAAGAGGTCACTAAACTAAGGTACAGTATACTACAGCCGAGTATCCATTAAAAGTCCATTAAAATTAATTACACTAAATTGAAGACGAATTAATAATATTATCGTCACGGTAAATGTTTTCGTATGTCATATGTTTTCGTACCATCCATTTTATTTTGATTTCCACAGCACACGTGTTATTTTTTACGTGTATTCCGGTTTCTATTTCTGGAACGTAAACAGGACTCCAACGTGACATCTGTCAAAAATGTTCAAGTTTGCTTTTAAAGACTTAAGTACCATAAATAGTGAACCTACCTACTGAACCATACTTTTTGTAATGTAAAAAATTTACTACATTTATAATGTAGGTGGGAAAAAATACAGAAGGACTATATACAATTGAACTATGTCGTCTGCCTCTCAGACACCGACTCTACCTGTTATGTGATTGTCATGGGGTCACTGATCGTACTTGTAAACAAAAGAGCTGACTGAAATATGCCTGTTTCTTATATAAAATACATGTCAACAGCAGTGCATTGTGGTTTCAGCACTAAAAAAAACAACAAAAGTGAACACAATTTTGAAAGTGATCATTTTCAAACATTCTGTTATTTTATTTAGATGTAGTATGATTTGTAGATGGCAAGAACCATGGAATTTTAAAACCAGCCATTTCCGGATTTTATATTCATTTCCATACCATATATCGGCCCTGTTTTACTTTATACGAAAACATATGACGCCATTTTACTGACAGCAGAAGTTGCCAGATAATCGAGAGTATATTAAAATTCAGAAATGGCTTTTAAAACAATCTTATGTACAAAGAATATTTAACTAGCCATTTTTTGAAAATTCCAATCGTCATAAGAATTAAGGGTTAACATTGCCAATCGCCAGATCGGAAAATCGATAATAGTACGAAAACCCATAACACGGGGATAAGTAATTAAATTCTTCAGATCATGGTCAATTCAAAAAGAAATTTATGTGTTTGGATAAAGCTACTGATTAATATTAAAGTTAATTTAAGGGGATTAAGACTTCACATAGTTCAATAGACTGCAATGAAAAATGAAAGAGACGTTGATATATTATTCTTAATGAGACATGTGTACTTTTCATGCAAAAAAACGGAGATACATGTATCCAATTTCTTTCCCTCTTTTGTCTGGAATAACTTAAGAAGTCTTTGGGAGTAAGACAATCAAAGGGCCTACAGAGGATAGCCAATTTCTAATAAATTCATCTACATGTATGTGTAAGACATAATAGTGTCCTAAGTTAAGGTGTCCCCCCGGACAATATTTTATAGAGATTGCGATATGAAATAGTGTCCGGTGCTAGGAAATTGTGTCCTAGTATAGGGTTAGGGTTACGGTTACGGTTAGGGTTAGGGTTAGGGTAGGGTTTGGTTTAGGGTTAGGGTTAGGGCAAGACATAATAGTGTCCTATGTTAAAGTGTCCCCCAGGACAATATTTTATAGAGATTGCGATATGAAATGTTTTTATGATAGTTTATTTTACAAGCTACCTACATCAATGCTTGTTGCCCTTTGCCTTATCTTACAAGCGCACAAAAGCACCCACTATAACAAATTGATATACACAGTAACCTGTCTACTCAAATAACACAAGTCCATTGATATAAATAAGATTAAATTAATAGTTACCCCTTTTAGCTCAGACTAGTTGGCTTTTTCTGTTGTTTATAAAGCCACTCCTTATTTGAAATTTTATAGTCCGTTAATACTGCTGCTAATGTTTTTTGTCCAGACCTTTTCCGGGTTTTTTTTCATGCTTTACATATTTTTTTTTTCACAGAAACATGATTACATTTTTTTTTTCACATTTGTCACACTATTTACCATTTTAATTTTCAAGTTTTATTCCTCCAGTTTCCCGTGGTCGTCGTCGTCCAACACTCTGTTACAATTCAATTCAATTCAATATTTTATTTAAGTCTCATCTCTCAATTACAGGTCATAATACACAAATAAAACAATCATACAACAATAAATTAGAGAGCCATTCTTTACAGAATTATAAGAGACTATAATTAAAACAGTATCTATAGCACAAATTTATAAAACAATCTTATATCAATATATTACATACATATATATACAAAATCAACATTATCTACAATATAAAACATTTCTTCTTTCATTTAAAATTAAATTACAGGTTTTGTCGCATATCCTTATCATATTAAAATCTGAGAATAAAAACACTAGTTTCTGATTATCATTAAAAGGCAAAAAAAATCCATTAAAAGTACAAGCAATATTAAATAAATGATCTCTAAGAGTACTATAAAGGGGACACCGTAATAAAACATGAGCTTCGTCCTCAACTTCACCCGAGCACACACTACACATTCGCTCATTTAACATTAAATTCTCATACCTCCCAGTCTCGATTCTAAGGGGAGCTACTCCACATCGGAATTTAGCGAAAGCACTTCTGTGAGTAAAAGGGAGGGGGATTTTACAATAATTTTCCGTCTCAAATCTATCTTTAAATAATCTATAAGTACGTATATTCCCACCCCTACCAGATCTAGACATGTCAGCATTCAAACTGTCGCGCCACTTACTTACATGTACAAATAACATTTTAGTTAAAACGGTATTAACAACAAACCGTGTATCCAAAGAATCAACAATATCCCCAAAATGACCAACATTAAGCTCACAGAAGGTTTTCTTTATTTTAAAATTCCGATTTTGTACACACTTATTACTTTTACTAATACAGACACTTTTCTATTCAGTCGATCCGAACTCATATTATTTAATCTACACCATAAATTAATTACAGCTTTCCACTGTTTGTTAAAAATAGGCTCCCAGCCCATATCACCTGAAACAGCATTGTTAAGTGTGTATTTGCCTACCCCCAGAAAAAAAACGGCATGTTCTATTTTGTATAGCATTGATGCAAGAGTAATTTCTGGTTCCCCAGATACTTGCACCATACTCAACAATAGAGCTTACCATACTGTCATATAATTTCGTAAAAACACCATGTGATACACCACCTAAAATTTTGCATTTAGCTATAACTAAGCCTAATGCTCTATTAGCTGATAATGCTACAGATTTAGCTGTAATATTATAGTCTAAAAATTCATTTAAAACAAGGCCTAAATAGTTATAATCACTACAATATTGTATACAATCATCACTACACTTAAATACAAACTCTGATTTAGGTATAGACTGCGGTCTAAAATGTACCACTTTGCTTTTAGAAGTATTTATACTCAATACAATTTTCAGTACACCACATTGATAATGCATTTAACATAATTTGCATTTCATCTTCAGTATTAACTAAAATTACAACATCGTCAGCATATAATAAAATGCAAACTTTTTCCCCATCTAGCTCAATTCCACAGTCAAATGATTTCAAAATGTACAACTAAATTTTGTCACCCGAAAATTGATATGTGTGTACAGATCTTTATCGATAATGGGTAGTGATACTGTCAGTCATAGGGTGACAAATTGGTTATTTTATTGTAAGGCAAATCCGGTATTTAAATGGTGTCAATATTACAAGGATTTTTATTTGAGTGATTTTGTGAAACTATGTTTATGTAAATACTTATACTTTAGTAACAAATTGCTTCTGATGTTGTGTAGAAATGGTGTTAATATTGCTATATTGTTGTGTATGCTAAATGTATTTATACGTTTGATCTGTCGATTTAATATTACTGTAGGGGACTCATGTTATCAAGAAGGGGATTTATCTCGCAAATTTTATAACATTCCGCCACATTATACTGAAAATGATTTTTGCACATATTTTTTTCACAGAAAATTGTCTCTTTTTAAGTGTCAGTATTTATATCTTTATTTGTCACAAATCATCTGAGCTGTCTTGTAGAGATTATATCAATATACTGTTCACATATAATATCAAGCAATGTTTATTGTTACTATGTGGGGATATAGAGGAGAACCCAGGACCCGTCCTAGGGGAACAAACTCGTTCACTTCAGTCTTCTATTAGTATTCTACATCTCAACGTCAGAAGTTTAAGGAATAAAATCAATGATATTGCTCTATTAGTTGAAGATTTTGATATAGTTTGTTTCACTGAAACGCATTTGGACCATTCTGTCATAGATGAGCACATATTTTTGCAAGGTTTTAACTGTAAACCGTACCGATTAGATAGAAATAACCACGGAGGAGGTATTATATTGTTTTTTCGTGATCATATCAAAATTATTCCCCGAACAGATATTCAATTGAATGGAGTGGAATCCATGTGGGTTGAAATTAAGTCAAAGGTAGGTAATATAATGCTGAACATGTTATATAGATCTCATCTTGAGGCTGGTCCTCATTTTTGGAATAGGTTTAGTCAACAGGTAAGCACAGCTGCTGATTGTTCTAATAATATCATATCCTTAGGCGATTATAATGGAGACTTTTTTTCCAGACTACTATCGGAGTTGAGTGATATTGTAAACTTATTTGGACTTGACAATAAAATTTGTGATCCAACCAGATTTGGTGCCACGACGTTCTCCTTACTAGATCTTATACTGGTTTCTGATTCTGTCACTGTTATAGAAGCGAATACTATTGCAGTTGACCGCACTATTAGTGATCATGATGCTACATATATTGTTGTCGATTGTGGATATAATAATGAAACTTCGTATAGACGTACAGTTTGGTTGTACAAGGAAGGTAATTATGACTTATTCAGACAAAAGGTAAGGGACACTGACTGGAACTTAATTATAAACCAACAGACGGACGTCGACACTTCATGTACATTATTTATTAATACTTTCCAACAATTAGCTCACGATTGTATCCCTACTGACACTGTCACCATCAGGCCTCGAGACAAGATATGGATGACAACTGAACTTGGGAGAGAAATAAGGGTACGCGACAGATTTCGTAAAACCTATCTAAAGAACAAAAATGAACACAATACAAGTAGGTATAAATTACAAAGGAGAAAGGTCAATAAACTGAAAAAAACTGCAAAATAAAATGTTTATGTAAGTATCAACGTATCAACGAGTCTCTATCAACACTTAAACAGGTAAACAGTAAGCAGTACTGGAAGACGATCAAACTGTTGATAAAAGGAGAAGGAAAAGCTTCAGAATTCCCCCCTTTACGTAATCCTAACCAGCAGGATGTATCTGCGTACGAAAATTCAGAAAAAATGTAAATTACTGAATGATTATTTTTGTTCAATTTCGGAGTTAAATGATGACAATATACATTTACCTGACTTTGAAGATAGAGGTCCAAATGCTTTAACTAATATTACTGTTGTTGAACAGGATATCATTGATGTTATTTCTTTACTCGACCCTGACAAAGCTGTTGGTCCAGATAAGATCAGCAACAGGATGTTAGGGGAAGTAAAGTCTGAAATAGCTACACCTCTGAGTGACCTCTTTAACAAATCTCTGGAGGAAAGGCGATTTCCAAGCGACTGGAAACTGTCTCATATTATCCCCATATTTAAATCTGGTCATAGGTCGTCAGTGTCTAATTATAGACCTGTGGCACTATTATCTACAGTGAGCAAAGTTTTTGAGAAGGTTGTGTATAAAAATATTTTTAATTTTTTAGTTTGTAATTCTTTATTATACAAGTTCCAATCAGGATTTTTACCTGGGCATTCAACATCTCATCAACTTATAGAGCTGATGCACGAAATCCTGTTGGCCCTTGATAATCATGAATTAATTTGTCTCATTTTTTGTGAGGCATCTTCAGTAAGGCATTTGATAGGGTTTGGTTAAGAGGGTTGTCATTCAAACTTGAGAGATATGGTATAAAGGTTCCTTTGCTTGATTGGTTGAAAAGTTATATTTCCGATAGAGAACAGCGGGTATTAATAAAAGACGCTATATCGGGAAAAGGCAATCTTAAAGCGGGGGTCCCCCAGGGATCGATCTTGGACCCACTCCTCTTCCTTATCTACATAAATGACATTGCTGATGAATTGACAGGATTATGTAGACTGTTTGCTGATGATACATCTGTCAGTGAGAGATGCTATGATATAGATACGTTACGTAGTCTGGTTAATATTGACTTAGAAAACATATCAAATTGGGCCAAGCAGTGGTTAGTCAAACTCAACCCTGATAAAACTGAAATAGTTTATTTTAGTATTAGAGCGACGCCAAATGATTTGTCATTTACAGTGGATGATACAACAATTTACCCCGTGGACTGTCACAAACATCTCGGGGTAACTTTAAGTGCTGACTGTAAGTGGACAAATCATATTAATCTCATTATAGAAAGGGCGTCAAAACAAGTATGTGTTCTAAGGAAATTGAAATTTAGATTATCTAGATTGTTTCTAAAAAAAATATACCTTACATTTATACGCCCATTGTTAGAATATTCATGTGAAGTCTGGGACAACTGCACTGTTGCTGACGCAGCACGTTTAGAAAGGGTACAGATGGGGCCCGCACAGATAGTCACTGGTTTAACATCTTATGCTAGTAATTCTAGTGTTTACTTAGAAACCGGTTGGGATAAACTTTCTGTTAGACGTGAGAGGAGAAAACTCTGTATTTTTTTACAATATAGTAAATGGATCCGCTCCTGAATATTTACAGGACTTATTGCCCAGAACTGTTGGTCAGGGTAACAACTATAATGTACGCAATGCTCGAGATTATAGTCTTCCTCATGGCAGATTATCAGTTTATCAAAAGTAATTTTTTCCTCATACTATTAGACTTTGGAATAATCTTCCTTCTTTACTACAAGATTCACCTACTACCGAATCTTTCAAAAATAACATGAAAACCAGTTACTATCCTGCGGACAAACCACTGCGATACTTTAGTGTGGGGTCTAGGTTGGGTAGTATTTTACATACCAGATTACGTCGAAAAAGCAGCAGCCTCAAATGTGACTTGTTTAGGTGTAACTTGATTGACACATGCTATTGCGAATGTGGTAATGTTATGGAATCAGCAGATCATTACTTTCTAGTTTGCCCTATATATGCAGTTCAAAGAAATTTCTTATTATTTGGCATGAGAGAACTGGATATTGAAATTACTATTGAAAACATTTTATTTGGTAATGTAAATCTTGATGATGAGATAAATTCAAAACTATTTTTGTTAGTCCAAAAATTTATTTTAGATTCTAACAGATTTGTCAGAAATAATATGTACCCTTAACAATATACATGTACTACATGTGTTTGTTCAAGATCACGACGACGACAAAATCCGTTCTTCTTCTTAACAGTTCTTACTTTTACTATGTTCATTTTTCTTTAATACTTACATATAGAATATTGCTATAATATGGATATGTAATATACTGTCTATGATTATTTGTATATATATTGGAGAAGACATCTTGAGCTTACGCTTGTGTCTAATCCGTTGTCATGTTTTGTTTTGACAATAAATAAGTTTAAAGATAAAGATGAAATAGTGTCTGCTGGACACTATAACATATATGTAAAGTGTCCGGTGGACACTTTGAACTAGAGAACACAATTAAATGCTACATATGCACCTGTGTGAGAAGAATTAGGAGATAACTGTATTGTATTTGAAAATTTCACCTCATTAATTGGAGATTTGATGGTGGGAAATTGAGTTTACTGGCGAAGTCAGTAAACGGATATTTGCGACCATGAAATCGATAATTGATGTAATTTATATCTTTCATTTCTGATCGTCTATCATTTTGGAAGGATCTTCTTTCATTTTTTCGCATTGTCTATCAGTTATCTAATGTCTAATGTAAAGTGTGGAATTGGCAAAACGTTTACCCTATTAATGTCATACCTCGCACTGGTGTTACGAAAATAGAATGGTTTTAAATGTATCAAAAACAAAGACCATGAGTATTGGTTCGAAACAGAAACTTTGTACCTCATCTGATGAAATATTTGATATATCTATCAATGGCCATCAAATAAATGAAAGTCAGTGTGAAAAGGTCCTTGGTGTTTTCGTTAATGCAACATTTTCTTGGACTGAGCACATAAATCACATTATTAAAAAAGTAAATTCATCTTTAGCATTGCTCAGGAGAATTAAGAAATACTTAAATCACAAAACGAGAATTCTGTTTTATAATGCATATATTCTCTTTAATTAGTGCCCANATCTTCTCTGATAACGCTCCCTACGATAATCTCAACTCAACTCGCACAATTTTGGAGTGCGCTCTATCGTGGTTTATCAATGATGGGTTATTTTAAGCCTACCAATTATATTCTTACAAATATGTGGTCGTCGAGACACTTGTCATCTTGTTTGTATTTTGTATATTGCTGTGATGTCTGCTATGCTGCTCACAGATTATACCACATTACTGACATGACATCGTTAGAAAGAAAGCATGTATCTTATTAATATATAGCACCAACCCACTAGGACACATAACAGAATACTTAACATCACAATCTGACCTGATACAGCGGCACAGTGAGGGTAGTAAGCGATATTTTTCCGAAAGGCTTCAGCTTCTGTACTTTGCATAGCAGGCATAGTGATTTCCATATTTACGAAATGCAGTAAATTCATTTTTTGTTGACTAAAATTTTCTTGTTTTCTATGGTACCATCAAACAACGAAATTAAGTGCACCTCGAATGGCCTATGTAGCAAATAGAAAAACGTTAGCGAATACCGAAGGGGCAATCAAAATGGACAACATAGAGAAACTGGCTACATAGGGTACACAAGACGAAGACAAACAAAAGAAAAATACAACACAATATGTGTTGGATACCACTATCCGCAGACAAACACAAATAACGTAAATAAGACATGAGCCCTACTGCAAGCAACTGGATTTGATTTTGATTTTTGGTGTTTAACGCCACTTTCAACAATATTTCAACTATATCATGGCGACCAGTTGTAGTGGTGGGGGGAGCCGGAGTACCCGGAGAGAACCACCGACTATGGGCAAGCAACTGGCAAACTTTATCATTTGCGGTTGTGAGTAGAGTGCACCCTTTTTTTGTAATTTACAAACCCTGGCGCGAACCCACACCGTATTGATGATAGACTTGTATGAGTTGTTAGACCCAGCGACCTAACTCATTGAGCCACCCGGGCCCCCTCAAGCAACTGGATGTAAAGACGAACCGAACATAGTTTATATGCGCAAACCGTAACTGACATCACAACACGGAACTCAGACACAACATTAAAAGACTAAATAGATGAGCAACACAGACCCCATCAAAACACCGGGGGTTCACCCATGTTCTCGCGAAGGGTAGGCAGTTCCTGCTTCTAATAAGACACCCGCCATGTTACTCATATATACAGTCAAAACAAGCTATGAACAAGTATCAAAACCTTATCTCCGCACATATCACTCTCCGTTTACCCACGAGTAAGGATGCCAACGATAATACATGTAACTACAATAATTGTATAACATAGCCAGAGGAGTGTGATGACACCAAAGGGGTTATCAGAATCCATACATCGAAGAAGGACAGACAGTACAGTGGCCAAAAGAAAAAGGACAAAAGGTGGTCAAACAGCAATCTACAAAACAACGCACAGAAAACTAAAGATCGAGCAACACAAGCCAGACTAAAAACCGGTGGTGAACTCAGGTGCTCCGGAAGGGTATGACAAAGCTACTCAATATTTTTTATGGAGTTTTTTTATTTTTTTTTTATTTTAAAAGACATTTAAAGCATTTGTTCAATCAAATACAATACACTCAATCGTTTGTAATACATTATAAAAATGTACATAAATTACATAATATAGATATGTACATATTGAGGAACATATAGACAAAATTTACTTTAAATAACAGTCACAAGTGTTTTTAATACATTGATAATAGTGAAGCTAACATGGAAATTGTACATGTAATAAAAATAAGGTTCCAGTTGCCATGTGAAACAATGGTTCCACTTATAAGGATAATGTCATACGATGCTTTCCCTGAAAATAAACAAAATGATGATGAGAAGATATGTAGTCATTATCTTATAAAGACTTAACTTTCTGGACAGAGCTCAGCTACTGACTAAAAAGCTACACAGACAAGGCTATGTAGGTCCTAGGTGTAAGTAATTATTACATAAATTCTACGTCGGCACCAACCGCATTTAGCGTTATTTTGCCACTGATAGAGAATGAGTGTTGCTTGATGCCAACGTAGTCCTTTTTCATTTTCAGCTATACTGATGAGAAACAAGTTACCCCTTTGATGATGATGATGATGATGATGATGATGATAACTTTGTATTATAACAATACACTGATTTTTATTTTTAGATTTCTAGATCACTGAAACGACAGTCCGCGGGTTGACATGTCGCTCCACTCGGATACATTATTCTGATTCCGAACTAACCAGTATTTGCTCTTACTCCTTAATGCTGCGTGTTTAGTAGAGAAACGGAAAGCAAATAATCTTTGGTTTGATTTCATCGAATACATGAGGGTCTGTATCAACTAACGATAATACAAATGCACCCACACAACAGTTTTCAATAAAGAAGAAAAGTTTCTGATATGATAGATTTGATCTGATTTGATTTATTGTGTTTAACGCCACTTTCAGCAATATTTCAGCTATATCATGGCGACCAGTTTTAGTGGTGGAGGAAGCCGGAGAGAACCACCGACCCTGGACAAGCAACTGGTAAACTTTATCACTTGCGGGTGCGAGTCGAGTGCACCCTATTTTTTGTAAGTTACGAAGCTAAGCGCGAACCCTACGTGATAGAAACATAATGTGTTATCTAATATTTTATACGCGATGAGATGAGTTATAGAATTTGGAACAAATATTATATTATATTCAATCAAGCAAAAATATTACAATATGTAATCCTGGAGAAATAATAAGTATAGAAAATGTGTTCCTCAAGAAAGAAATATCATGGAGTTGTTTATAATAAATTATACAAATACTAGTAAACAAATATCAGACAGAACAGATATACGTTCACAGCGACGATGTATGTATAGGAATTGTATGTATACTAGTATATTACCTGTTGGTTGGACATCTTGATGGAATACTTTCAGGTCAATAGCTTCAGAAGCTGTCAGTGTTTCTATAAACGATGGTCGTCTGCCATTGTCTATATTAGTCTGAAAATTGTAAAATTAACAATGTCACATGAGCATACAGTCAAATGTCACATGATCATAAAGTTAAATGTCTCATGATCATACAGTCAAATGTCAAACCTACTTTAAAGGGCACATCTATATAACAAATCACTGTATATAAAGGGAAGTCTCATTTCCCCCATTAATGAATAGAGCATATAATTTTAGCCTGAATATAATGGGTAACTGCTCATAAAGGCCACATTTTCCGGTTCCCTTGAGTGGCCTTTATTTTTTTTACAGGTTTGACTGTACATTGTAAATCAATAAAAATATCGCAATGTAGAGTTTTGTTTTTATCTCATTTGCTTCAGCCCATCATAGGGGTACTAACACAATTACCGAACACCGAGCAATCTTCCAAAGGGAAAGGCAAAACTCACAAGTCAATAAACAGATAAAATCAACACACCCGGAAAACTGTGAAAACCGCAATGGCCCTGACTTGGTACAGGCATTTCCAAAGAAATGGTTTCATTAAAATGAGAGGTTTTAGCAGATAATACTAGTTTAACCCAGCCACTTTTTAAATTGAAGTGCCTGTGGTAATCCATATTTAGTGAGCGGTCATGTTTATGTGTTATGGGTATCGATTTTATCTGTGTTTCTAAGCCATTCGATTGGATTTTGGAACGGTTCCGACAGCGTTAATGCAATATATACGGTTTTGTTTTCTCCACAACTTAAACTTGTTCATAAATTTGGAAATTTGCTTTGACATTACACCGTAATTAAATTAAGTGTTCTATATGTAGTGGGAGGAGTTGTGTACTGGTATTGAAATATACCAGGCGCCATGATATAGCTGATTTTTTTTTTCACTTGGTGTAAGACAAAAATCGCTCTCATAAACTAATCAGCATAATCATATTCAGAAATAATTTTGCATTTGAATATTGAAAATGCATAAATTAGCACCATGAGGTAAGGCCGAAAAAAAAAAAAAAAAAAACATGTGTGCTTACGGTCACCCGATCAACCCTAATTTTTGCTAGTGACCCTCATTCTCTATCCAGAGTTGTCGTTCCCGCTACGCTCCACTCTATCTCTGTCAACGCTCATTACACAATATTTTTGTAAAATTTAGAAACAGTAAAAAAAATGTACTTAAAATTGTTTTAATTATTGTAAATATCAATAAAGACGAAAATAAATCACTCATTTCAAATCAATTCTCTCTTAAAAATTATTTTACCCCCCCCACTTCTTGGAGAACTATTTTGCGGAGGTAAAAATTAAAAAGTTAAAAACGATCACAAATCATTTTTAAGAGAGAATTGATTTGAAATGAGTGATTTATTTTCATTTTTATTGATATTTACAATAATTAAAACAATTTTAAGTAGATTTTTTTTTAATGTTTCTAAATTTTACAAAAATCTTGTGTAATGAGCGTTGACAGAGATGTTGTGTAGCGTAACAGGAACGACAACTCTGGATAGAGAATGTAGCGACCCTATCAATTTTTCCACAGAATTCGGATAACCATTTTTGTTGTTTAATCAGCAGCAATGTTTTATTTATATAACCGCTAGCTTTTTGTCGAAATTGAGAGCAAAGAAGGTAGAAAAACTGCGAAACTCGTCATAAAACAGCTTCAACAAATGACGGCTTACCGGAAATTTCGAAAATGAAATACCGGAATCGGATTCCGGAACCGGGAACGACTATTTCCGGTTTTGCCGATAGTAAAAAACATAATAATAACAATAATAATGCCGACCGACCGACCCTTGATTTTTTTGACACGTGAACGTAAACACACATATTTTGTTTTGGCCTAATGGAAAATACTGTAACTAGATAATTTTATCGTTGTCGTTCAGACGTTTGTTACTTTGTAACTTGTCTTTTTGTTTTGCAATCTGTAGATTATGTAGAAATAGATGATAATGATCAGATCCCTACGGAATGGGCATTCGCTGGCCAGTCAGGGGGAATACAATATATAACTTACTGACTGAGCCGAAATTATAGCATCGTAATTGGAGAGTGACACGCTCATTGCATGCTAAAGAAAATGTGTAATGCATATGAAGAGGTTGAAGATACCAAAGGGGCAACCAGAATCTATAATCGAAGGACAAACAACACAATGCCCAGCAGAAAAGGGATAAAAGGACTAGCAACGATCTACAAAACATTACACATACATCTAAAGATCGACCAATAGGAACATCACAAAAATCCGGGGATGAGCTCAGGTGCTCCGGAAGTGTAAGCAGTTTCTGCTCCACTAATGACACACGTCGTGTTACCTAACAATTCTGGAGATTTACTTGATCGTATTGGTGGTGAATATACATATGAAATATTTTCCTGTGATTTATGTTTTTTTTCCCTGTTCACAGTAATAGAAAACATACATCAGTCTCCCATAATGCAATTGTACTTTTTATTTTTAACCTTACTTTTCCAATAGAATTAGTTACGTCATCAGACCAGAATAGATTCTTCTTATATTTAGAAAGAGCCATTGGTTCTCCTAGAAACTTCGGACTTGTCACCAACATGTTAAAATTCTTCCCATCATATCCAATACTTTGTATGGACTCGGATCTACATATGAATAAGAAATATAACTCTGATCAATGATAGCTGGTTAAGCAATTTAAAATGTAATTCGACCTGGCCCCGGCGCCACAACACTTGAGAATTTACTTAAGTCTGAGAATATTCTCAAATAAGGAAATACTCAAATTTGATTGGCTGAGTTCCTTATTTGAGAATATTCTCAGACTTAAGTAAATTCTCAAGTTTTGTGGCGCCGGGGCCTGTTCTTTTTGTCCTTTTTGTGTTAATGCTTTATTTCATACTTATCTTTCATTTTGAGCGCATCTGATGAAGATTATTCCAGAAACGCGTAATGCGCACACAATTTGATATCTACGTTTTTATTACATAATGCTTTGGTCTAAATCGTGTCATGGTGACATTTATTAACTTTGATATTGTTTAATTAAAATCATATCGACTTCGCTCCCTTTCACTTTAGCCGTTTCCACTATTAAATAATTATTATTTTGATGAACATTGATATCGATTCCCATTCTTGTTATCGTACATAAAACAATTACTGTCTTTTGTATTGGTCAATATGAGATTTTATGGATTTAATTAAGAAACCCATATTGACCTCTTCCCGCGGCCTCGTTTAATAGCGATTTCTTATGTCCATATAAACTCGAATATACCATATTTGCATAACGTGTTTTCACTACTTGCACCTTACATGCAGTAAATGTAGCTGAATGTTATTAAATGAAAGGTACAAATCTACAATAGATTAGATAACAAATTACTGTGAATAAAACACAACATTCAGTTAATCTGAATGTCTCTATTGATGATATTTACCTGGCATCTGTCCAATAAACCCTTTTAATATCCATATCCAATGCTAAACCTTTTGGTCTACCCATGTTGTGTAGATTGTCACTGGAAATGTTGAAGATTGTCAATTTTAAGTGAGTTCTTAGATCATAACGTTCTATAGAAACACCAGGAGTGTATACGTCACCTTCAAACTCCACCCAAAATAAGAATCTGAAATATACATACCATTTGGAGTTTTTAATTTGAATTTCTAGTTAACGTAGAGTTCAATTTCCGATTAAACACATTTCCCGTTTATGCTGTGCTTCCATTGAAAATATTTGTTTCCTGTTTGTGAAGTGCGTGTACCAAATCAGTAAAATGAGGGGTTTCGAAATTGTTACACAAGAGGTTGGGGAGGGGGGTTCCACATGTAAGTTCGTAACCACTATCTTCGGAACCCCCCCCCCCCCGCAATATGTTCGATAGTCACAATTAATCCAGCTAGACAAATGTCAAAAGTCACATTAAACACCAATAACATGTTCATTAAAGTTTTGAGCTAGACTACCGCTTGTGGTGATGTATCCTTGATATAACCATATGTGATCAATATTTCCTCTTGCTTATGATGTATGATCGATTGTTTTGTTCGGGTACTCCAGATACCCCACCATTAAATCTGATATAGCTGAAAATGGCACCAAATACTAGCATTTGTACGCGAGTGACCATAAAGTGGATTGATAGACTTTTTACATAATTCTAAATTGCACGATTTACATGAGTTATTTCCCTTAAAGGCGGGTAAAAGTTCCTTTTTTATGCAAAGTTCAATGGAAATAACATAAAACCGGTATTTTTTCATCTTCTGTATAAAATTTAATATTTTGATAACTTGTAAATTTTCTAGTTGCTATGTAATTATCCTCTGATTTTTTACAAGGTTCAAATATCTACAAAATATTAAGGTTTATCATTTTAAAAAGATAAACCAATTTAATGAAAGAGAAATTCCGGAACAATCTATCCTTCCCGGGTCCGGCCCCGAAACTTTATACATCACGTGACGTCATTTCCATCCTTTAAAAAACTTAATTGAAAAACCAAGTCGAAAATTTTCAATCGAAAAAATCGAGGAACATTCTACGCCATCCAACTAATATTGATATCATGCAACCTCCAAAATGGCATCGCAGACCTCCTGCAAGAGCTACACCAAGGCAATCAGCTTCCAACAAGCCGAGAAAAGAAAATGCATCGGCATCAGACAGATACAACGAGGCCAACACGAGGAGCAGTTCGGCTCCTAGGGCCCCATCAACACAAACAGCCCTGGAAATAACTTCACAAAGCAGCGCGTCTGGACCACAACAACATTTATCAATCTCACACGGCCCAGTAGTAAATATTGTCTCAGAAGTTCAAAGTTACATACCGGGAAACCAAGAAGAACGATCTCAGTCGATAGGGACCACCAACAGCACTCTCTTAAATACCCAAAGTAGTTCAAGTGGAAATCGGCCACCCTAGAGCAATAATCTAGGTATGTTTCCACAACCATTAGTTATGACGGATTCCCCGGGAGGAATATATTTTTCTGGTTCACTTGATTCACGATTGCAGGTAAACAGGTCCCATGATGTAATGCCCAGTATTTTTGATCCCATTTCATCCCATATTCCACTAAAATTAAAGGAAAAAGCATGGAAAGGAGATTTCATTGATTTTCATTTGTTAATAAAAATCTGCACGGGAGCTGGCAAATGAACAAGGCATTGAAGGTGACTTGGCAGTAAAAGGGGGGTCTTTAGCCGTTGTGAACAAGACGAGCAACCCGATTAGAAATATACACATATGGTCCTCTGCATTTATGGTTTACGCAAGCGTAATGCTCGAAAAATGGCCAAACAAAGGCATTGAATTTTTCAAATACATGCACATACAGTCAGAATGGCAGCTTCAAGGGGTTACCCTCAAGGTTGGGTTAACTACGACGAACAGTATCGACTGCGCAAGGCCCTTTCCCTTCTTCATGGGGTGTAGTTGATATGGAATTGTGGATGCTATGCGTGTCCACTCCCCCCTCTGTCAATACCACAATTGGTAATGTTAACAGTCCAGTCTACCCAAGCGGGCTGAATTCAGCAAATGCTCAACGTCAGAATAACCCTGGTCTGGTTTGTAGAAATTTCAACAGAGGTTTTCAGTGTAAATTCGGCAAAAACTGTAGATATTCTCACAGATGCACCAAACGTAATGGGAACCATCCCATGACAAACTGTATTCTCACAGATGGCTGATGCACAAATGTATTGGGAACAAATAGTAGATTAAAAATGTAAATTTTAATTTCAACTGGACAGTGTTCATGCACAAATTTAAATAGACATTTAATCTTTCTTTTATCCCAGGGTACATGGTAAATATATACATACACATGTATATTTTAATTAGACATGTGTAAATATTCGTTTTGTTTCATGTTATTAATGTTTGGTTTAATTTTCAGGAAATATTCAGTTATATGCATTGGGTAGCTCTCATATAAACGTCGATGATGATTCATCATTCCATAACTCGTGGAATCAATTCGGATTAAAATTAAAATTACTCCGGTATTAAACATGCATTCATTTCGCAGGTTCGAAGACCATATGGTTTTTCGGCTCCTCCATAGTATATTGGTCACTGAGTAATACGAGTTCACGAATTGGGGACCCAAATCTTGGACTAAATAGCAAGGGGATGTCCATTCGCAGGTTCAGGAAAAGGGGTAATGTCGTGGAGGAAGTTGGGCGGAACAGTGGCACAGGCAGAAGATCGACCCCCTCCCCCGTCTCTGTTGCTCATTTAGCACGGTTCCAATAAGCTGACCAAATCAAGTGTTGATCTTGTTAATATACTATAACCAGAGATATTTTACGCATTAAATTGCTATTTCCAAACGCTAAAGTGGTTTGGAGCAAAATACTCTCGAGGAGATATTGGCATGATGGCAAAGCTGTGGAATCTATAGTTATGATGGCAGCATAAGCCATTTATCAGACAGAGGCAATGACGTTTATCTCAACAAGATACAAGGGGCATTGGAATATTTTCTATCTTCGGACTCAAATTATCGCATATTTCCTCCGGAATACTAGTAATTCAAAAATAAAGGGGGTGGGGTGGGGGTTAGTATGGTAGTGAGTGTGTTGAGACACACTCATATGGCGGGATCTGGCAAGATTTGGGGTCACGATTATTTCCGTTATTCTACGTCGGATCATATTATAGTATAACTTTTCTGCGTTACCGCAGGAAGTTGGGGCAAGGCCATCTCATGTCCACCATGAGGGGTCGGTTCTGAACTGGTTCCAGTTTGAGCTTACCAGGTTAATTGCTTAAATTACAAATAAATATTGATTTTCTTCACTCCCTTGAATGTAGGGTAACCAAGGGGTGATGCGAATATGAGACGTCGTATGTGGAGAGCGTGTACCTCGTTCTTTCTTGTTTTAACCAAGGGGAATTGTTGGCATCCTTTGTTACCAAAGGTGCCCAGATTTGTCCAAATCTCATTAATCGGCATTCTGTTAATCTTGCCAGATCTTGCCGTCTTTAAATGTGCACTGTGGCCATTTATCTTCCATATTATTCTTTTTATTTTATGCCTGCATTTACGAATTGATTGTTTGATTAATAAGGTTGATCATTTTAAAAAGATAAATCAATTTAATGAAAGAGAAATTCCGGAACAATCTATCCTTCCCGGGTCCGGCCCCAAAACTTTATACATCACGTGACGTCATTTCCATCCTTTAAAAAACTTAATTGAAAAACCAAGTCGAAAATGTTTAATCCCTCCCCCCTCCCCTCCTTTCTACCAACAATTTCTGCTGCTGTTTTTATTAATTTTTCAGGTCGACCGGAGTAAATTTAAGGGAAATTATATGGATTTACACATATGGATTTGACAACTAATATATCTATGGACTTTGGCGTTTGGCGGATCAACCGGAGGAAGCTTTGTATGCATTTTGCAGATGGACAGTTGTAACTGGTGTGATGCCTTGATCAAGGAATTCAGTCCAGAATGTATTTTAGCAGACGTAACTAACAATTGTGCTTTCATTTTGCGTCAGAATTTTTATATTATTTTCCCAAATTGGTCAGGAGTAATAAACTATAGCTACCGTGTTTTATTTTCATAATGACTGACAAATCGCCATAGACAAATGAAATCATAATAATCTTTTTAAGAATTTGTCAAATCCGTCGTTGTTGATTGTACTTTATTTGTCTAAGCTTTCTCATATTTGTGTTATTTTCAAATATATATTGTAATTTAAAATAAATTGTCTTGTCACAGTTGCCTGATTGGCGGGATCTGGCAAGATTTGGGGTCACGATTATTTCCGTTATTCTACATCGGATCATATTATAGTATAACTTTTCTGCGTTACCGCAGGAAGTTGGGGCAAGGCCATCTCATGTCCACCATGAGTGGTCGGTTCTGAACTGGTTCCAGTTTGAGCTTACCAGGTTAATTGCTTAAATTACAAATAAATATTGATTTTCTTCACTCCCTTGAATGTAGGGTAACCAAGGGGTGATGCGAATATGAGACGTCGTATGTGGAGAGCGTGTACCTCGTTCTTTCTTGTTTTAACCAAGGGGAATTGCTGGCATCCTTTGTTACCAAAGGTGCGCAGATTTGTCCAAATCTCATTAATCGGCATTCTGTTAATCTTGCCAGATCTTGCCGTTTTTAAAAGTGCACGGTGGCCGTTTATCCTCCATATTATTCTTGTTATTGTATGCCTGCATTTACGAATTGATTCTTTGATTAATTGACAATTATACTCAAATTCTTTGGGCTTTCAGTTGCTCTTACTAGAACAAGCCCCGGCGCCATAAAACTTGAGAATTTACTTAAGTCTGAGAATATTCTCAAATAAGGAAATACTCAAATTTGATTGGTTGAGAACACATATTTGAGCAAAAAAAGATTGCTCAGCAAAGAAAAAGTTTCATGGCATATCGGGGCCAGGTACCATTTTGTCCGTGGTAAGGGGAAATAACTACTATGAAAAAACGTATAATTTTAGAATCAAATCCGGAATTTTCAAAACATTTATTTACTTACCCTGCAAGCGGATCAATCACCAAATATTTAGGAACTTTTTCGTTGTGGTTTCTGCCCTTTTTAAATTCATGTAGCTTTGTCGGGTTATTTCCGTCTAAAGTGGAGACCTTAAGGCTAGCCGGATATGACTCTAACCAAAATATATGATCTGTTACCCAATCAACAGCTATGCTTTCTATGTTTGATTGTACAGTCTCGGCGAAGTCTCGCATATCTCTTAAAACTGTAAATGTAAAAACAATAATATATGCATTTTAATTACTTTAATTTGGACCTATTGAATATCTTGCAGAAAAAGTTTGATATTAATTTGTCGTAATAGGTTATTAATAACCTGGTGTTTTCTGGGGAAATACTATGACGAAACGCTATTTACGTTATCTCGACAAAAACACGAAGGATTACATTTGACCGTTTATATTTCATGTACATTTGTGTAAGCTGTTATGAAGATATGCTGTAACAGTATATTTTTTTCTGTGTATTGGGTTATTTTGACGGTACATGTATTTATATTAAATACAGTGAGTGAGTGAGTGAGTGAGTGAGTGTTGTTTAACGCCAACTCTGCAATTTTTTTAGCTATATCATAGCATATTAAATTGAGAATTATGTCACTAAATACTAACTGATATTTAAAGTCAGGAAAGATCTACTGGTACACTTTACTTTTTTGATGGAAATGATCATAAATTCATTGATTTTTAAATTGTATATCAATCTCAACGTGTGAACAAAACCATCTAAGTGAAAGTTTGACCCCATAAAACTAGTTTAACCCCGTCACTTTTTATTGAAGTGCCTATACCAGACCAGGAAAGTAAGTGGTCAATCATTTGAGTGTTATGGATATCGATTATGCCTCTGTTTCTACAAATTTCGTTTAGATTTAGGAACGATTCCGACAGTGTAGTAATGTTTGTTTCTCATTCCGACAGTGTAGTAATGTTTGTTTCTCATTCCGACAGTGTAGTAATGTTTGTTTCTCATTCCGACAGTGTAGTAATGTTTGTTTCTCATTTCGACAGTGTAGTAATGTTTGTTTCTCATTCCGACAGTGTAGTAATGTTTGTTTCTCATTCCGACAGTGTAGTAATGTTTGTTTCTCATTCCGACAGTGTAGTAATGTTTGTTTCTCATTCCGACAGTGTAGTAATGTTTGTTTCTCATTCCGACATGGTAGTAACGTTTGTTTCTCATTCCGACAGTGTAGTAATGTTTGTTTCTCATTCCGACAGTGTAGTAATGTTTGGTTCTCATTCCGACAGTGTAGTAATGTTTGGTTCTCATTTTATTGCATTTCAAATTTATAGCAAAAACTACATTGACTCTTTAATTGTGTATTATGAACTTCAAATAAAACTCGTGCAGAACGACTGCAGCGAAATCCTAATTATAAAACATGTCTATAATAATTTAAAACATATTTGAGTATTTTTAAGTTCGTTAATTGTTCTCGATCCTAAATTGTGCACTATATTTTTGTTATTTTTCAATTATTTCATTATTTCCCAATATTCATCTGTTATTTTTCAATCATTTGCTAATGTTCCAGTATTTATTGTTATTTTTCAATTATCTACTGAATATTATTTTGTCGATGTGAACCCTTGCACGTGTAAATTGTCTCGGGCGTGTATTTAGTGAATATGTGTCATTAGTGACTATATGAGATTGAAGGATCGTGACAGAACGAGGATCAATATTTCTTCAAGTTCTATGTGACAATTGTAATTTTTGTTTTCCAAACATTTTGTTTTAAATTGCTCTCATTTGATATTAAGATAAATAATATTAGGTTTCTTTGCATCTAAATTCTATATTTTCCCGCTGTCTATTTTCCCGCTGTCTATTTTCCCGTTGTCTATGATGTTCGTAGAAATATCATTATTTGTAGATAAAATAGCAAAACATAATTGCAATAAAATGTGGGAAAAAAAATACCACACTGTCGGAACAGTTTCTCGATCTGGTTGACCGCTACGAAATATCCATCTCAATTGACAATGGGTGACTTTCATAGGACTTGACTATATATATCAGTAACACGGCGGGTGTCGCATAAGAACTGACTACTATTCGCGAGCACCTGGGAAAATCTGAAGGGGCAATCAATGATAGACATTCCAGAGATACTGTCAACATTGAAGGGGCAATCAATGATAAACATTCCAGAGATACTGTCAACATTGAAGGGGCAATCAATGATAGACATTCCAGAGATACTGTCAACATTGAAGAGGCAATCAATGATAGACATTCCAGAGATACTGTCAACATTGGGAGCTCAAGTCACAGGACGAAGACAAACAAAACACAACAAACACAACTCAAAGCAACACCAAAAAAAAGGAAAAAGAAGAGAAACATAGACCCCCCATCAAAACCCGGGGTGAATCAACGTACATAGACTCCCACCAAAACCCGGGGTGAATCAACGTTTATTTCCAAAATGTATTGTAAAAATAGAAAGACACTCGCGGTCAATATATTCAACAAATATAATGCATTATTTGCATTCGTGTGACGTATATATATCAACCAACAAAAATAACACAGCAATATGGTTTCAAGACTTTGGTTGCTAAGGCTAAATATCATATTTTATTGTTTGCCAGTAAAATTCTTTAACTAGGGATGCGCTCGTTTGTTAGTTAGTATTATCGTCCAAAGTTGTCCTAATAGTTATTCTACCGTCTTCATGTTTTAAACTATATTATTCATATTTCAGTTAATATTCGTGCGGCTTATATAATTAGAAGGGACCAAATAAATTCTGCTGAACCCTTAGAGGGAGTGCAAATGAATATGTCTGGTAACAACAACTAGTACCAGTCGTATAAACTACTTCCGGGTCAATGTTATAGTTCCCTGTAATTGAAATTAAGCATAAAATGCAGATTTCGTACCGTCTAAAGTAAGTGTAGCTCTGTATATTCTTCCATCTTCCTCTCCTGCCCAGAA
Organism: Gigantidas platifrons; assembly: GCA_002080005.1. NCBI lineage: Eukaryota > Metazoa > Mollusca > Bivalvia > Mytilida > Modiolidae > Gigantidas > Gigantidas platifrons. The sequence goes on along the minus strand of MJUT01017855.1, from coordinate 218,745 downwards.
GATATATTTTTCTTTGTAATGAAAATCAATGGATGCCCCTTTATCAAGTCCTGTGTGCAACGTAATCAGATCTTGTGTAGGTACATTATACAACAAAATTTGATGACGTGTAGATAACAGCAGAATAATTTGCTCTTTAAATGTTGTATCTGAAAATAAATTAAGAGGCATATATATAACACTGAATGTGAAAAGTAACATAACTGGTCTACAAATCCATGTATTGAACTCCCATACCCTCATCCCTCCACCCCGGATAGTGTCATACCCTCATCCCTCCACCCCGGATAGTGTCATACCCTCATCCCTCCACCCCGGATAGTGTCATACCCTCATCCCTCCTACCCGGATAGTGTCATACCCTCATCCCTCCACCCCGGATAGTGTCATACCAAAGACAAAACATGATTTTCCTGCTCTTCCACTTACCACCAAATGATTGGAAGTAAACACTGGGGACTCGGTATCAAGCTAATGTATCCATTTGGATGTCATACAGACTGTTTTACAATGAGCTAGTACCATTAATGTTCAGCTTAGCATAAACGTTAGAGAACACCGAAGGGACAATTGTATAAAGCTGGTAGTCAAACCATCTCATCAAAAAGTAACTTTTTTTCGGCATGATATAACTGAAACTGCTCTGACTTGGTGCTAAACAGCAGCTATCTACTCACTCATCAACTCATTTAAAGACGTATAAAATATAGATTGTTGACTCAGTTAACGACGATAAAGAAATTGTAACATCAATATATCATAATCTTGTCAGTCCATAGCAAGTATTCTAAACCACTTGGATCTAAGCAGAAATTTGCTCCATGTATATTTGATTTGGCGGTTGTTGTTCAGTTACGTTTATTATGATGTTGGTGGATTTCCAGCAGCTTCTACTGTTGATACAATAGTAAGAATACTATTGAGCACTTTCAACTATTTTGTAGTAAAAATTAAAACGTAAACATCTAATTTAGTGGGCACGATGAGGTTCTGGAACAATCTTCACCCGGTACGCTCAAAGTCAAAAACTGGAAAACCGAATACTTTACACGACGGGTGCCACTAGTGGAGCAGGAACTGCTTACCCTTCCGGAGCACCTGAGTTCACCCCCGATTTTAGTGAGGTTCGTGTTACAAAATTTTTAGTTTTATGTGAAGGTTTTGTAGATCGTTGTTTGTCCTTTTGTATTTTTTCTGTTTGTCATTGTGTTGTCTGTCCTTCTTCGATTTACGGATTCTGATTACCCCTTTGGTATCGTCAAGCTCTTCTTGAAGCGAATTTGTTAGTCATTTAATAAACACATACATTGTAACTTACCAACTTCTACTTCTTTGGAGTCCACGTCTTTATACGTAAACAATAATTCTGTAGAATCAGGAAGTGTATCATTATAGTCTGTTTCTAAAGGAATACATACATACTTCTGCTGGTTCTGTTGAGGAAATTGATTACACTCTAAAATATCTGGCCAACCAAATCCTACCTCCTTCATATGCTTCTCGCATTTTTTTCTACTGTCCAAACACAAATCTTGGCAGGGAAGTATGAATGTGTCGAGGTCTGTACAAAATGGAACGAACAAGGAACATAGGAATTTTTGTAAATATTCGCTGCATCGAGTTTGTAATAACTGACCATAATCGGACAGGATACGATTAATTTCCCGCTGATTATCGTGGTTCATAGAATTAGGAAGCTTTGTATAGTTATATGGCATATTTTTACAAAGAGTCACTGTAATCAGTTCACATTTTTCTGGAATTTTCTTTCCGGAAGTAAAGTATAGAAACGCAGAAAATATTAATATTAATTTGATTGGTTCATCTTGTTTTAACATCTTGCTTCATTTCAGTCTGTCCCTTTTTCTTGAACCAGCGGAGTTGTTGTGCCAGGGGTCATGATCCTAATCTGAAAATATAAGTATGTTGTATTAATCTGGTAGTAAAATTATTAGTGTAATGTTATTTTTTTCTAAGAAGTGTCAATATTCGAGTGTCATTTTATCTACGAACTAATAGCTAAATGAAAGTTAATTTTCCACAGGGCTATTAGAATCCCTCTTTGACAGGAACAAATTGAGAACACAATATCATTACAATTTCAGTAAATCACTTACAATTCTTGTTCATGACATAAAAACACAACAGAGTGAAAATCAAGAACTTCCTGTCCATTTCTGGGTATAAGTTATAATACAAAACACTTCAAACAAGTGCTTTAAATCCAACTTGCTGTAAATTCATTCTCCGAACTCTTACCAAATTTGTATTATTCTCCAATCAAAAAGTGAGAAAATATTTTCATCTTTAATATTGTTAGGCAAAAGCGTCCATAGTTACAAAAGTAGGTCAATTGTGTATACGACTTCGTCGAATGATTTTCATTGTTTTATTCATGATCATTAAGGAACAATTAAAGGTCAAGTTCTATTTAAATCGGAAGTTTGTATTGTTTTGCATTTATGCCTGGTGAATCGGCTTTTTCGACACCTGATCATCAAAAGTAAGGATTCCTAATTTTTTCTTTTTTGGTGGTTATTTCCATGTTATGGATCTGCAATGCGACTGAATCCATACCCCTGATTGGTTTAGGTACTTCGTTTTTCAATCGTTTGGCAACTCGACTATCGTTCTTACTTTTATTTATATGTTTTACTCTTTGAATATTCAATAAATGTGCAAAAAAACGTAGATATCTTATTCAGTGAACAAGACGTGTTTCTGGAAGAACTTTCATTACATCAGATACGATTAAAGTCAAAAGATTTGAAGGCCTTAAATAATGAGATCCAAAATCGAACAATGTCACTTATGCCTTAAGAGAGAAAACCCTTAATGATTGATTGATTGATTGATTGATTGATTGATTGATTGATTGATTGATTGATTGATTGATTGATTGATTGATTGATTGATTGATTGATTGATTGATTGATTGATTGATTGATTGATTGATTGATTGATTGATTGATTGATTGATTGATTGATTGATTGATTGATTGATTGATTGATTGATGTTTACCGTCCAGCGAGCAATTTTTCAGTTATATTCAGGACGAGAGAAAAAATTAAACGCCACGGGACTCGAAACAGAGTAGGGACGGATAATTTAGCCAGTGCAACAGGTCTCCTAGTGATGGACCACTCATCATGAGCATAATGCTCATAATGAGCTGTTACACTGGGTTCTTTAACGTGCGAAGAGGGTGGCAATCTCT
>MJUT01017855.1:171321-212951 GCA_002080005.1 Gigantidas platifrons | reverse complement strand
GGGGGGGGGGGGGTCATGTCTTGTTTACGTTAATTGTGTTTGTTTGCGAATAGTGGTGTCCAACACATATTGTGTTTTGTTTTTGCTTTGTTTCTCTTCGTCTTGTGGACCCTTCATTGCCAGTTTCTCTGGATTGTCCATTTTTGATTGCCCCTACGGTATTCTCTAATGTTTATTTTAACAGATCAATGGTTTATTAGAACAGTCAGAATGCCAAGTGTAAATGTGGTATTGTAAATATTGTAAACATGTGATTATATAAAAATCTTTTAGGTAATTGCTCTGAATGTATATATACGTTAGAGATCTGTTATAGAAAAATAAATAATCTTAGTTTATATCTATTACAGAAAATCGTCTTGTAGTGTTGAAACCATGAATTCAAGAACCCGTGGCTCAATGCATTTTGTAGAAACCACGAAAATTTGTGTCAGCGAATAAAATGACTTTCGTAGTTGCGTCGTGTAGGAATATATGACCTTTACATTTCCCAATCTAATCACAATGTTCGTGTATCTCTGTTGGTAGTTTATTACTCCCTTAGAGTATTATCCGCCCCAGTAAATAGTTCTACGGCACTGCCATTGTTTATTTTATAATATTAATTATTGAAAATTACTGTTCCTAAATAATGTAATTATTATTAAAGCTAATGTCATCTATCCTCAGGAATATGCTTTTCTTAGCCGATTTTTTTACTATCTTGTTTCATCCCTTTGGTTTTATTTGCTCCCAAACATTATTAAAGTTGAACAAACTAACAATGTTGTTGTCAATGAGTGATTGAGTGATTGTTGTTTAACGCTAATTCAGCAATCTTTCAGCCATATCATGGAGAGAACATGTTAATTTTCAATGAGATGATGATGAGGTCTTCTTTGTATTAGATCAATACGCTTAGTTGGATTTTTATAGTGCTAACTCAATGAATCAACAGTCCGCGGATAGACATGTTGCCCCACTCGTCCACATCCTGATTCCGAGCCAAATATAGTCTTTGCTATTCTCTTTAGTATTGCGTGCTTAGCGGAGAAGCAACACATATCAATTTTATAGTCTTTGGTTTGAGCCGATCGGGGCTCGAACCCACGATCTACCACACTCGAGGCGAGTACGCTAACCATTACACCACCGATGCGTTTTTGTAGTCAATGATATTCTTATCATCTGCTAATGTAGCAAAAACACAGATAATATCATCTTATCTGCAGGTAATAATAACATTATTGTCTGGCTTATTGGTGTTAGCTAATCAAAAGTGTTGTAACAAATCAGCGGGTTATATTGTTGTATTAGCCCCACCTGTGACTTTATGTATCCTCATTCATCGACAAATTATCACGGAAACAGCAAAAGTACAAATCAAGTATGTTAGGACGAAATTTAGAACAAAAAGAGTTTGAAGATACCAAAGGGGTAATCAGAATTCGTAAATCGAAGAACACACAATACAATGGTCAGAAGAACTCTGTGTAGCAGACGACATATTGTGAATATGATTACAGAATAAACAAAAAATCAATCAAATTGATTACGTTCCGACTAAGCAGAAGTACAACAAAATACATAAAAATATAACACAAAACGCATATAATATCTAGTAAGAAACTAAAGACTTATTCTTTTAATTAACCCGAATATGCCCAATCAGCACATATTTCTAGTACCGGACGATCAAATTATTTTGTATACTTCACTGCTACCGTTACGACTATATCCTTTTCCATATAGTTTGTCAGTGACTTGCGACAAGGGAGGTGGTTTTCTCTGGGTACTCGAGTTTCCTCCGCCAATTAAACTGACCACCATGATATAACTAAAATATTGTTGAAAATGGCGTTAAACATCATAACCCTAACCCCCTGTCCATGAAGTTTGTCAGTGACTTGCGACAGGTAGATGGTTTTTTCCGGGTCTTCCGGTTTCCTCCACCAATAAAATCTGACCGCCCCGATATGACTAAAATATTGTTGAAAGCGGCTAACCCTATACCCTTTTCCATATACAACGTAATATAATGTAGAAAATAAGTCTTCAGCAATTGAAATGTTCAAATTGTCGCGAATTGAATGGTAAAACCGAAATCGTGAAATAAAGTGCACGCTATACGTACAAATACGTCACAAACATGTACATTACTTTTCTCATGTATCAACAGAAGTTATACTGTAGATATAATCTACTCTATTTATTGTACTTAATAACACTTTATTTCTTATTGAACTATTTTCCATAATCAAATTCATTTTTTAAATCTATGTTTTTGATCAATCTTAACTATATTAATTCGTCAGTCGTTTCCTCATTTTCAACAATATATTAAGAGATTTCATGCACTAAAGTATATTTTATAGTACAAAGTTTGAAAAGTTTATTATTTCAAAGGTCCCATATGCACTGCGACATTTGCTGATCGCCGGTAACATTACAACGCAGACCTCGGGCCATGCGCAAAACAAAACGGATTAAGATGTTATCTAGATTTAGAGGAGCCGTCGTGGTCGTGATCGTATGGTAGTTGGATTTACAACTACCTATGCAATCAGTACATATTACCACTAACATTGTGAGTTTGAATCCCGCTTATGGTGAGGTTTATTTGATACAACATAATGTGATAAAGTTTGTCAGTGAATTGCAGCAAGTTGGTGGTTTTCACCTAATAGTCCAGTTTGCTCCACAAATAAAACAGTCCGTCACGATATAACTGAAATATTGTTGAAAGTGACGTTAAACACCATAGCCTTAACGATAAACCCCAAAGGTCATATTGCAACACATATTGATCGCCGGAGTCTTTACTGCATAGTCCATGAGAATAAATACTTGTTTTTGCTTGTTTCGGAATCAGATTTTATCTAGATTTAGATATACAATATAGAGTAGAAATTATTCATATTTCTAAAAACTCTTTTTTTTTCTGTGGAATTTCGTCAAAATAAAAGAACTGTCTTTGTACTATGATACATGTTACAAGTTACACGTGTGGAATGTCTACCATTTACGTTACTGACAATTGAAGCTGACATCTTGTCTGTAGAGAACAGTGATTCGTGCCTTACATCTTCGATCAACTGGCTTTTTGTCTCTCTGTAGATTAACATTTAACCCAGACACTGACAATCGGCACAACACAGTCCTGTCTAGGGGCTAACATGACTCTAATTGATTTTTTTTTGTTATCGCTACCACAAGGGTGTTTGGTATCAACACTTATTATTTTGTTTTTATGACTTCATTTTGATTTTTGGTATTTAACGTCACTTTCAGCAATATTTCAGCTATATCATGGCAACCAGTTTTAGTGGTGGAAGACGCCAGAGTGCCAGGAGAGAACTACCGACCATGGGCAAGCAACTGGTAAACTTTATCACTTACGGCTACGAGTCGAGTGAACCCTTTTTGTAATTTACAAAGTCGGGCGCGAACCCACGTCGTATTGGTGATAGGCTTGTCGTTGAGCCACCAGGGCCCTTTATTTTGTTTTAGTAGAAGTATTAAACGAAAATATTTCCTTGGGCCATTATGTGCTGATTTTTGTTTGTTTCTTCTTTGTAATAAAAAAGCCCTTTTGTATCTTACAAGAAAGACGATGTGGCGTAAATGAAGTTATTCAAGTAAATACTATACATGTATATCATAATACCATTATTTCTTTTTATTTGTGGAAAACGCGGAGTAAAATGTACGTCCCTACCCAACCCCATGTGGCACGAGCTTCGCATTTTAGAATATGCGCTTTGCATTTCCACTTAACTTGTATACCTATTGGCACTGGTAAGTTTTATCTCCCTTAAAAATCGCCAGATAATGTTAGGGGATCCTGGTGATTTTAAGCAATATCCAAACTTCAATACTTCTTGAGGAAGGGCTGGGGGGGGGGGACGAAAAGGTCGATGAAATGTCTGCCTTTGGTAGGTTTCTGAGTATCTGACAGTTAACCCACACCACATCTCAGTTGGTGGACAGAAGTCGAATATCTTGGCCACCCAGACCACAGAAACTAGAGTTATTTAAGTCAATCATGGATATACATTAGTATGTTTATTATATTATTTACTACAACAAGGCTACTATTTCCGCCTGCTATTTTACTTATTTTTTAATCAAGAAATGATAGAGGCCCTTTTAACACATACTTGTGGTTTAATTGGTTTAGCAATTATCAAAGCATTCCTCGTCTTCATCATATCTATCGCTTCGATTAGCATTTAAAGTAATAACGTCTCATTCGTATCACTTGTGATATCTATTTAACAAGAAATATTAAAGGCATAAAAGTAAAAGGCTTCCGTGTTCGGGATCTTATCTTAATTTACATGTCTGTTTGTGTAATTATTGTTATTCTACACTACGGAGTCTCTATGGGTACGACTAGACATAATTTAATTCCTATGCAACCAGTAAGCGCGAATTTAAGATTACGAAGCAACAAATTAAGAAACGACAAGGGGTTGGTGCCTTATGCTTGTTGTTAAATCACTCGCAACATTACTATTTTTATTATTATAATAATAGACACCCTTCTTGGGTTCAAACTGTGTATCAACTGAAGAAAATGTTGAATGTAAAGTTTACAGATACATCATATTTTGATTTTAAGCAGTTAATTGAAACTCTTTATAAAAACACACTTCTCTGTCTACTGGAACATATGAAATTGAATGACACAGGGAAGCTTAGATTTTATAGTAAGATTTGTACATCATTTGATTTAAAACAATATCTCAGTTTTGATCTTCCTAAATTTAATAGATCTCTTTTAACTAAAATGAGAATAAGTGCCCACCAACTTGCAATTGAAACAGGGAGATATATGAAACCTCCATTACCTGTGCCAGAAAGATTCTGCAAAAATTGCAAAAATAAAGTTGAGGATGAAAAACATTTCATTTTGTATTGTCCTCTATATAAAAACTTAAGAAATAAATATATTATAAATGAAAAATATCAATCTGATTCAGATGAAATTTATTTAATATCTAGAATTTTGAACCCAGTCAACGTGACAGATGCTAAAAAATTATGTATTTCTCTGAAAGAAACCATTGACATACGTCAAAAGCAGTTCAATGTTGGCTAGTCTTAGAATGGTTTCACTTTGTAATATGTCATTTGTATGGTGTTATATATATTAGAACTATAATTAAATCATCTCTTTATATTTATATACTTGTATTGTCATTATATGTGAACATGGATTACACATTGTTATCTGCTGTGCTTTATCCAATAAAGATTATTATTATTATTATTATTACTATTATTATAAGCTGTCCCTCGTGTGGCTGAGAACTTTTTGTAGCCATCTAATTCCGTCAACTGCCAAGTGCGCTCTCTAGCATGACGCATACCTCCGTACCATATGTCACCACTAAAGTAAAGTAAAGTCGACGTCAAATTATCATCCAAGATCTCATTTAGGTAAAGCAACTTATTTATCAATACGCCATGACCGTGAAAAACTAATGATTTAGGGATTTATCAATTTGTATGATATATTTTTAATGATTTAATAAAAGTATAGATATTTGCCAACATGAAACAAAAAAATGTAAACAATTATTTGATAAAGTACTATAAAATTCAATTTCCATAGACATGTATCAATTTTCTTTGACAAAAAATCGATCTGTCTATAATTTTAGGGAGAAATTAATGATTGTTTTTCGCGATTACAGAATAGTGCGTGAATGTCTTCTAAAATTCATGACCCTATCTTCTAAGTAGCAATAAATTTAGCTTTGAATCTTTCTGAAGAATTCAGAATTGATTAACTTCCCGTGCAAACGATAGCATGTCCTATCAATTTTGATAATTTATATTAAGGCATAAAATGATATGGATGAGCGAGATTTTCATTTATGTGTTCGACTTTTACTTTTGATGTAAAATATCAACTCGGTCCCGCGTGTGACTGCTATGAATAATCTATATCGGATCGCTTTGATGTATGAACAGTTTGGCGATACCAAAGGGTCACACCCTAATTTTATCATTGGGTGGGTTTTTGCTTGCCTTTAAACGTCCAACTGAACACACAAAATTACTACAACATTAGCTTCTTCACTAGCTCAAGAACCTAAAACACAAAAAAAGGGTGCACTCGACACGCAGCCGCAAGTGATAAAGTTTACGAGTTGCTTGTCCATGGTCGGTGGTTCTCTCCGGGTACTCCGGCTTCCTCCACCACTAAAACTGGTCGCCATGATATAGCTGAAATATTGTTGAAAATGGCGTTAAACACCAACAATCAAATCAAATCAATCATAAATTTTTGTCCGAGTCGCATCATAAAGGCGATTTAATTCTGCTATTAGAAGAGTTTGAGTATACCAAAGGGGAAATCAGAACATGTAAACTAAAGAAAGACAGACAACACAATGGCCAAAAGAAAACGAAAAAAGGGAGAACAATTATCTACAAAACACTACACAGAAAACTAAAGATCGCGGTGTTGGTCTGATTAAATCATTGCTAACTCATTTGGTTAAAACTAGTTATCTATAACAACAATACCTCGCTTTGTTTTGTTTTGTTTTGTTTTTTTTAAATTATTTAATAGTTTGTATGTTAAATAAACTAAGTAAAGAACGGGTGGCGTATTATTTTTGTGAGTTTTGCTCACAATACATGTACCTCTAGTTTTATCAAAATAAGACGTCACGTGATACCTTGCATGTACTACTATTATGAAATATGTACTTTAATTTCAAGTACAGTTATGTAACATTATTTCAAATTACGCATTATTTCAGAATGTAAATAAACATTAAAAAAAACGCTAAAAATATAATTTTTATTGACAAAACTACATTTTTATTGAAGTTTTGAGTCTGTTTATTGTCTGTTATCAAGACAGACATGAACACTATGCTCATTTTGTACAATCAGGTACATACAAATGTACCGATGCAATTTATAGGGGAATAAAACGACATTGATATCCTAATTTCGTTGAAATGCCTTATCGTGTGGCAATATTATGTAAGGCTAAATCACCAGAGGCTGATAACAAAACATTAGCTACCAAAAATCATATCATTAAACAAGATAGCTAGCTATAATAATACCCTTTACTCATAGTAATGATATTCCATAATGCACTTTAGTATATTAGTCGTGGTTCTTGTAGATAGTTAAGATGCATTGTGCAATTGTTAAAACCTATCACGGCTAGTGGGATGTTTTGTTTCATTATGATTTATATTCAAACATCAAGATAACAATTCTGCAATAGATTGTAATAAGTACTCTCCGAGACCTTCGTAGACTCATGTAGCCAAACACTATGAAATACAATGCCTCTCCAACCTTATACAGTCACTCCTAGACACTATTGTAGCCACTCTCAAACAAATGTGTCATATTTTCTTATACTATTCCTCGCAGATCTTATAGTCACTTACAAACACGTAAACTTTCGCAATGCTCAGAATACTTTTCAAACTTCAACTCTCAGATATTTTTGCAGCTATCATTGTGCAGCTTTGCAATTGCAACCATTGATATGTACAATGTAATATAGTAGCAACCCTCATACCGCTTTGCCACCAATCGCATGCCATTTTGCAGGCCTCTCGTAACCTCTGCAACTAATTACAAATCTTAGTCAATCATATTTGCACCAATCACAATTCAGGCCTGTTATGCCATTTACAACATTAACGTAGTACAGACATTGAAGTCAGTCCCTTTACAGCCATTCGCATTTTTTTTTACTTCAACATACCCAACGCTGGAACAAATTCTACCATTAACCATAAGCCTACACCTAGCACCAATTTTCAGTCTATTCACACTTTATTCCAAATTCCCAACTCTTAGCCTAACTTTCTTCATTCTAATATTAAGATATCAACATGAGTTCTTATTTCCACGTGACCGTCAGTCAGTTAGTTCTTATTTCCACATGACCGTCAGTCAGTTTCTCAGTTTCTTTCTCCAAGTTGTTGATTCATTCATGAAATAATAGGAAATAATCTACTACAAAAGGGTGAAACAACAAACGATTGATTAACAATGAAAAAAGACGATATTCTTAATAAATATACGTTAGAAAAATCATGAAGATCTTGGCGTTGTTTTTTCGCTATCTTTTACCCACTATCTTATTCTCACGTAAACTGCCATTTATTACTACAGTAAAACGATCATTTTAGCATGTGAAAAGATAAAACGTTTTATTAAGATGTTTTAAGGAGGTACAAAAATGACATAATTACAAGGAGGTACATAAATGACATAATTACAAGGAGGTACATAAATGACATAATTATAAGGAGGTACATAAATGACATAATTACAAGATCAGGAAGATATATCGACATTGACATGGTTTACTGATATATTGATTATTGAAATTTAGAGTTCCCATATAATGTAATTACAGTCAGACCTGTATTAAGAGGTCACTTTTGGATCAAGTCAAAAGTGATCTTCTAAAACAGGTGACCTCTTAAAAGAGGCTCAATTCATATGAAATTTTCTATGACAGGACAAGAAAAGTGTGACCTTTTAATACAGGTGGCTGCTTAATAGAGGTGTCCGCATGGGCAGGTTTGCCTGTATTATTAAAACCAGCAATCTTCTCCTTCAAGCAATGCGATTACCTTTCCTGAATTTGGCTGTACTACTCAGGCCCTTTGATCTACCTGTTCCCAAAGGGATAATCCGAAGCCGTAAATCTAAAGACAGACAAATGACCGAAAGAAAAGGGAAAATAGGACAAACAACGATTTACAAAAAAATCTGCACAGAAGTTTAATGATCGAACACAACGAACTGTACTAAAATTGGAGGTGAATTAGGTGCTCCGGAAGAGTCTGCAAAGCCTGCCCCACTAGTGGCACCCGTCGTGTTATTCTATTTACAAACTCGATGATAAGTCATGCATGATGAGAGGATCAGGAAGTGCTACACCCCAAAAGTGCTTTCGACTTTTGTTAATGACATGTTTTTAAATATTTTCTCTACCTTCTCCATAAAAAATAATATAATTATTAAAACAGTAGTTAATCAACATGAAAAGCAGCAAAAAAGTAAGTGAATAATAAACGTTATATGTTTATGTATATCATTTAATTATACACATTACACATCTCACCAAGGGAGACAATACCATGAAATACAAAACATTGCATGCCGTCAAAGAAGTTCCGAAATGAACTCGCAAAAACTATAGACAGAGAAAACTAGTTTGATATTAATAAATAATAATAATAAGTTCCTTCGGAATGTTTCTTGTATTGTTGCAATTCAAAACGCGACAATATGGGCTGAAATAATAAGGTAACCGATATATCACACTATAGGTAAAATAATTAATAGATGAGCATCGCTTTGTTCAACTTAATTGTGTTCATGTCTTATTTACGTTATATTTGTTTGTTTACACATAGTGGTGTCCAACACATATTGTATTGTGTTTTTCTGTTTTTATTTTTGTCTTCGTCTTGTTACCCTATATTGCCAGTTTCTCTGGATTGTCCATTTTTGATTGCCCTGTCCGTATTCTCCAACGTTTATTAAGGTGGTATCATACACTTCAGGTAAAATTTGATCTGCTCGTTTAATTTTCTTATTGTTTTGGCAGTATGTTTGAATATATCCACTGTAATAAATATCAAAATTTTAACAAATTCCAACCAACAGACTCAGAGATATATATTCACTAGCAACATAGCAGCTTTTCTCTCTGTTGTTTTGATCACCGAGATGCTTGAAATCTGCATGCAAACATCATATGAATAAAACGTTCAACTGATTTTAAAGAGTTATATCCCTGTAGTGTTAGGTACCACCTTAAATCTATATTCCAAATTAACAAAGATTTGAAGTTTAAGACTTAGTATTTTTTAATCAGAGAAAAAAATAGCAATCAAGAAATTGTATATAATTGTTGTTAACTCAAATGCATCTAAATGTTTTAAAGTATATATACTTAACCCGAGTTCTTCTTGAAGTGCCCGTTCCATGCCAGGAAAGTTAGGGGTCATGTATATGTATGTTAGGGGTCATGTATACGTATGTTAGGGGCATCGATTTTGTCTCTCTACAATTTTTCGGTTGGATTTTGGAACTGTTCCCACAGCGTTGTATTTGTTGTCTATCAATTTATCACTCTATATTATAATATTATTTAATCCGCTTCTGAATCATGCAACTAAATGTATGTACATTACGAAATATCATGAAAAACTTTCGACAAGTATATGCTTATTTTTTAATTTAGAAAGTAATGAATAATAGATGAAATTGAGAGATATGATTTTACTTGTATCATGCTGTTTTATTAGTCAGAAAGCTCTTCAGAAATATTACTAGGCGACGATAACAGTTGATAATAGTAAAACAACACACATTGCTACGGTATACATTGCTTAAGATAACACAGTCAAACTTTTTATAAGGGAGGTTTGGGCCAATAAAATTAGTTTAGTCCCGCCACACTTTATCGAAATGCCTGTACCAAGTCAGGAAAGAGAGCGGCCATGTATATATTTGTTAGAAGCATTATTTTTGCCTCTTTCCACGATTTATTTAATTGTATTTTGGAGCTTATCCGACAGCTTGATATTTTTTAAAATTTATTTATATTGGGATTTGTTGGATTATGATCGTTTATCACTTCAACCATATTTCAGTAATAACATGGCGGTCAGTTTGGTTGACGGATGAAGCTGTTATTCTCGGGGAAAACCACCTAAATTTTCTGCAAGTCGCTGACAAACTGGATCACATAAAGTAGGATCGAGTACACCCCACCAGGGTAAGGTGATAGGCACTGATTCAAAAATAGATATAAATGTAAGAACGAGATCGAATACCACATTCCGTTGGTGTTCATTAAGAATTTAAGTATACAAGAAAACGTACATGTAATTTGAATCGATGTGCAGTGTAATTGACATACTTGTATGCATGTTACAAATAGCATTAGCTAATTTCTCAAAGATAATTAATTTAAACGTAGACGAAAGATTTACAATCATGGAAAGATTGATGATGTAATATACCAATGAATTTAATTACATGTTATGCTAACACTAGAATTCCACAACATTCTGCTTACTGAACCTTGGTACCGACTAGATTATGAAAAGAAAGTTTAAACAGTGATGGAATGCAATTCAACCAAATATCAATACAAATTACAATCACCTCTCTCCTCAAATCATTGAACATACAAAAGACCAGATTATATGACGTTGGATATCCAGGTCGTGCTTTGAGACAGGCATAAAAATATGTAGGGTTAAATCGGTTAATAATATTCTGACAGTCATTCATGGCTCAGGAAACTATAAATAAAATGGAATGCACATAAACGCACACAGATCTTGATTCTGCAGAATGCATTATGACATAATATCACGTGCTGTCGTAACTAGAGAAGAGTACATCATTTACTTTTCTTTCTTCACACAAAAGATTTAAACGCCAATCTGGTTGAAATAATATTTCAAATACGTTATGCACTTCATTACTACCCGACACAGCTATATTTATTAACCTTACATTCAGTTGAACTTACAATCACCAATGAAAAAAGCACTGGCAAAACCCTGATGGTGGGTTTCGATTCGTTCGGAAAGTACAAATATAAAAATCAATGTTCATGGCACGGGGTTACAAGTGCTGTAATATGGTAAGAATATGTATTTGTATGCTAACGATCGGTTAACTTTTCCTCCCTGTCAAAGTGATGGGGCAATGAAACATGTTTTACACAACTATACTGAATTCGTTGCCAAAACGGTTTTTATCATCACCCACAAGACAAGTACAATACAAATCATGTCTTTGATGTTTACATAATTATTAATTAGAGAACTATAGAGAATAATAAATCTTAAGGGTTCTTCGTGTATTTTATTATCTATACATGTAAGTGGTTGTGTAATCTTGGGTCGATCGTTTTGAAATAGGTTGAGGGTCTCGACACGTCAATAT
This sequence comes from Gigantidas platifrons, assembly GCA_002080005.1. Taxonomy (NCBI): domain Eukaryota; kingdom Metazoa; phylum Mollusca; class Bivalvia; order Mytilida; family Modiolidae; genus Gigantidas; species Gigantidas platifrons. The sequence goes on along the minus strand of MJUT01017855.1, from coordinate 200,996 downwards.
GCAGACATGAAATATGGAACTGCAACAAAAGTGCGGTCCTTTACTTTAATTGTGTGTCTAAGTATGTTGTTGTATAGTCTCTTATATCCATTTTTGATTGGCCCTTCGGTATTCTCTAACGTTTATTTACATCAATATCAAATTTTACTTATTAAAGAGTGTGATATAGAAGCACATGATTCAATTTATTGTTTGGAAAATATTGTGCAAATTTTCGCGTGTATTTCGCGATGATATAATTACGTAAAAGCATATATCGGGTGGACTTATACGTAGCTATAGGTATGGAATCGATAAATTTCGTCAGTAATTTGTAATTGAAAAATAGGTGTAATTGATCAGTTGTAAAACGGGCAGTATTCGCAAATAAAAATTCAACCATAAACATTATTTGTTAATACTATATGCTGTATATAGGAATAAAAAAAACTTCATACAACCTCCCCAAAATTATACCTCTTTCCGTTCCAAACCTTTCTGAGTTGCGATGTCCGTTACGATATCCGCATCAAAGCTCTTTTTGGTTCGTCTTTACCTCCAGTTGTTTGTAGGAGGGTTCATGTCTTATTTACGTTATTTGTGTTTGTTTACGTACAGTGGTGTCCAACACATGTGTTGTGTTTTTGTTATTTTTTTTTTCCGTCTTATGTACACTATGTTGGCAGTTTCTCTGGATTGTCCATTTTGTATTGCCCCTTCGGTATTCTCTAATGTCTATTTTCTCTCCATTCCTCATTTTCTTGCGCAGTCATCCTTGTCTATGTTTAATTATGATGAGCTAGAGAAAATCGAAAAGGTTTGCTGCTTAAATCTTAAGTGACGTACGCTATCTTGTGTACGCCCAAAGATAATATTATTTCGATCCATGTTTTTGATGTTTATTTCGTAATGATGTTTTGATTACCATTCGGAATGTCTTCTTCAAACGTTTAACGTTTATTTTATATTTGAACGTATTTCCGAGTGTGCATGAGGTGCAGCATTTAATATTAAAAGAGTGCATGTATTACCTAAGATATAAAGAAGAAAATTAATTAATTATGTGATAAACTGTGCTGATAACTTGCTGTGGTTTATAGCGTATTAACTTTGTGGTATAGTATGATATTGCTGAAATATTGATGATATGCTAATGGAAAAAAGATACTGTGCACCACAAAAAATTGAATATTTTTTTTATTAATTGATTACAGGTAAATAAATTTCACACACAGTTACATTTAAATGTTCATCACAATACTGATTGGAAATGAAAAAAATTGCACGGGTTTTTCGTGCTGTAAAAGGACATTTCGTTTTTCGTTATTTTTGTCTCTGCATTCAACGCATCACGATTTTTATTTTAAAAAGATGTACGGAAGGTTTGTTTGGACACTGCACCCCTGAAAAAACACTTTTGTTTCATTGTTACCAAAATCAGAACAATGCCACGCTTGTTGCAAGATGACCGAAATCGTGCAATTGGTATGCTGGAGGCAGGAACTGTTCAAACGGAAGTTGCTAGACATTTTGGTTGCCACCACAATATCATAGGATCGTTATGGAGACGATACCAGCAATCTGGAAATGTTCGGGAACAACCCAGAACCGGGCGTCCACGTGTGACGTCACAAAGACAGGACAACCATATACGGCTAGTTCACCTTCGGAATCGATTCCAAACATCAAGTTTGACGGCTCGAACAATCCCTGGCCTGAGGCGAATCAGCTCCAGAACAATCAGGAATAGACTCCGTAGGCATAACATCCGGCCGAGGCGTCCAGCAATCCGTCCTGTTCTCCTCCAAAATGCATCGTGTAGCAAGACTTGCATGGGCCAGACGCCATTTACGGTTTAGAATACGTGATTGGGCCGATGTTCTGTTCACAGATGAATCGCGGTTCCATTTGGACAGTAGTGACAGGCGTTGTAGAGTGTATCGACGTCCTGGAGAACGGTATTCCGACCCATGTGTGTTACAACGCCGAGCCTTTGGTGGAGGGAGTGTAATGGTATGGGGAGGCATGACAGCAAATGGCAGAATTCAGCTGCAGATCATCAATGGAAATCTCACTGGCGTCCGTTACCGTGATGAAATTCTGCAAACTCATGTTATTCCGTTCGTTCAAAATCAGGCTCGCCCTATCACATTGCAGCAAGACAATGCTAGACCACATGTCGCACGTGTCGCCGGTGACTTCTTACAGCAACAGAACGTCGAAGTGTTACCTTGGCCGGCCGTTTCCCCTGACATGTCGCCCATTCAACATCTATGGGACGAAATGGAACGTCGTTTACGCCATCTCCCTCACCCACCAGTTACGTTACCGGAAGTGGCCAATCATTCATAGACATTTGGAATACGATCCCCCAAGCATTCTTGAACAATTTGGTTTCATCAATGAGACGCCGTTGTACAGCATGCATCGATGCACGTGGTGGACATACGCGGTATTGAAATGTGTTAACTCCCCTATCATACCGTGCTTTTTCGGAATCCAATTACAGTGAACTTTTTGAACGAAAACACTAAATGGTCATCCAATGTTATTGTTAAAAGAATAAATTTAATGTATTGTACACAATAAACTTATTAAAATGTTTCCTTTATATATTTTGTAAACCATTTCCCTATGCACAGTTTCTTTTTTCCATTAGTATATTATCAATATGTTAGGGTTGCAAGTTTCCTGTGTTGTGTTGTGTTCGTCCTTTAGAGTGGTGTCTAACATTGTGTCCTATTATGTGTCTATACGTTCTTAGTTTCGTGTTGTGACGTCCGTTACGAGGTCTGCATAACAACGATGTTCGGTTTGTTTTCACCCTCATTTGTTTGTAGTAGGATCCAAGGAATAAAGAAATATGATCTTGTTTCCGCTACTGAATACAACTCCCCTCATTGGAGAGCAGTTTCCGCATATCATGCGGAGATAATCAAATGCACAGCTAGCTTTAGCGACGTGACCTAAATGCTATTTACACGTAAAAGACAACTTGTAGCGGCTCACGCGGAACAATACTAGGAGTGTTGGTAGTTGACCGATTGCAAAACAAAATTTACTGAGCATCTAAATCTTCCTTTCTGCCTGTTGAAATTAAAATATCGCTCCACATGATTATCACAGGGTCCTCTTTTGGCGACATTATTTATTATTATTATTATTTATATATATAAATGTATATTTAAAAAAAAACTTGGGTTATCAGAAGGATAGACAATAGAAAGACCAGCAGAAAAAGGACAAAAGAACAAGCAATTATATACAAAACACCACATAGAAATCTAGAGCCACAGATCAAAGGACAGATAATACAATGATCAAAAGAAAAAGAATAAACAATTATCTACAAAACATCACTACGAAATCTAAAGTTTGAGCAGCGATTACGCCACTTAAAACCAGATGTGAACTCAGGTCCTCCCGAAGAATGAGCAGTTCCTACTCTACTGTACATTTAGTTACGTCTGCTCAGTTGCCATCAACCTTTGGCAAATCATTATTCCGTTTATTCTATCGTATCTTAAGTGTCATTTAACATTAGCTTCATCCTCTTTTTACCATCTAAACTGGACGTTAATTATAACATTACCTATATTCCAATATATGTATATATATCATTCACGTTGTCGAACCGCCACGATATAACTGAAATTTTGTTGAAAGTGGCGTTGAATACCATAAAATCAACGTTGTCAGACATTATATTCAATATGCATTTTTTTCAACTACTTTAAGTAAACTCCCTAAATGCTGCTTCTTGTATAAGAGGAGTGGTTTGTTACGTTCATCGATTTTACCACTGTTCTATCGATTGTCCGATTGGAATTTGTTCTGATGGTGTGGTAGTTTTCGCAATTTATACTACCGTGATTTGAACAATTTATACTACCGCGAAGCGGTTTATGAACAGCGTAAACTGACCCAAACCAGGTTATGCAAGTATAACCTGTTCAACAATTTCAAATATTCCTTATAATTTAATTTTTACAACAAAATTTAATGATTCCTCGATTTTAATTACGATTATTTCATGTGACTATTTGAATTTGTCGTTGGCGGAGGATCACGTTGGTGACGTCACAATACCAACCCAGGTTATCGAGTATGGCCAAAATTGTCCCCAGGCAGATTAGCCAATCAGATTGAAATATTCAAATCAAATTAAATTATTAGAAAATGAACAAGTAAATAATAATTGAAAGGAATGTATATTTACTATTATATGTTGATTATATAATTAAGAACATTGCACAAGAATTCAACCTAAATATAAACAGTCAACATTTGCAGAAGTAAATTAAAGTTAATTGTTATTGCAGGCAACATTCTTTGGCATACCAAATGATTATTAATGACGGTGAATATGCATAACACTATTACACCTTGATCATGGTAATTGTTCAAATATATCATGTCATATATAATATAAATAATAGTCAGTCTGATATTTTCTCGGTATTACACATATGAATATAATAAACGTTAAAGAATCCCGAAGGGGAAATCACTAAATGGACAATCCAGAGAAACTGGCAACATAGGATACACAAGACGAAGAAAAACAAAACAAAGCAAAGACACAATATGTGTTGGACTCCGCTATACGCAAACAAACACAAATAACGTAAATAAGACATGAGCCCTCCTACAAACAACTGGAGGTAATGACGAACCGAATGTCGTTTTTATGCGGATATCGTAACGGACATCACAACATGATAGTTACTTGTTGATTATGGAGTATCCTTAAGATACATTTACTCGAACGTGTTACGACATAATTCAAGATACCTCGGAAGGGTTATGTTGTTCAGCTTAAGAATTTACAGGTAAAAAGAAGAAACTCTCCACTGGTTCATAATTCCATGCATCAGTAAGAAACATATCCTCAAATAAGGGTTTTGGCAAAATTATCGAACACCGAGCAATCGTCCAAAGGGAAAGACAAAACTCATAAATCAACAGACAGGCAAAATCAGTCAACAACAGGAAAACTGGGAAAACCGCAATGGCCCTGACTTGGTACAGGCATTTCCAAAATAATGGTGGGTTGAATCAGATTTTACGGCGCCAAACCTCCCGCTTCCATTATGGTTAACAGGTTCCGGTTGTCACTATAACAGCAGTTTTAACAATACTGGGACAGAATAGGTATAATAGTAGTCAACGCAGTACTTTATGAAAAATATCATATAGACAAAAATCCATGTAGTCGCGATGAATTTACATATTCAACTGTAGAAATAGCACCTTTTTCAAGTCAGCTTATTTTAGCCTTTACGTTGATATAAAGTTACTCCGTTAGACAAAAAACACAACAGTCTTCACTGCAGAAAGTTTATGACCTTACGATAGCAAAGTTAATATATTACTGTCTCATTTTGAAAGACAAGATATGCGACTAACGCTGTGGTGGGAATTTATGTCTATAATAATTACATTATGTTCCAATTTATTGACAACCGAGACAACAGCAAATGCAGAGGAATGTACATAATGCAATTACAATTTGATCATTATTAACTTACAATGACATAGCATGTTGTACAGTATACTGAGGGCATGTATACTCTTATACTATGCTGCACATAATGTAATTATATTTTGATCATAATAAACTTACGATGACATAGCATGTTGTACAGTATACTGAGGGCATGTATACTCTTATACTATGCTGCACATAATGTAATTATATTTTGATCATAATAAACTTACGATGACATAGCATGTTGTACAGTATACCGAGGACATGTATACTGTTATACTAAGTCAGACTCAGTAAAATATAATTTGTTAATCTCATCTATCTCAGGCATCTCGTGTTTTATTTATAAATATATCTATATTTTTGCATTTATACATAGTTTTGTACTATATATAATAAAGAGGTTGCGATTCACGTGATGATAAGTTTGTTGGATTTACATCTACCTATGCAAACATTGCACATTGCTAGTGATGAACATTTTCCAGAGAATTGAGACTATTGGGTAGTTTTGTTTTGGGTACTCTTGCACTTGTTTTGCTATGTTCTTTGGTTGAGGTTACTAACGTTGTACAGTATATATATGTGTCTCTTTTTCAAGATACCTGAGGATTGGCATGTTTTCTCAGATACTACAGATATTACTATGGCAACTTTTCACCTATATATCAAAATACTTTTACGACATTTTACGTACCTATGACATCAAAGATTACCTATAAATATATTTATTTTACCTACCTATGACATCAAAGATTAACTATAAATATATGTTATTGTCTTGGAAAGAAAGCAAAGCTATCATTTTATATTGTCTCACCATTTGTTTGTATATTTTATATATGGCCCAGAAAGTGGTAGCAAAAAACTATAAAATGGTCACAGAGACAACAGGAACTCCTGTCAAATCTGAACTTATTACATTATCAAAGGCATTCCAAAACTGTATTTGTGTAAGAGTGTTACTATACAGAGGTGCTTTATTATCGTTAATCTGATACGAAAATAAAAGTCATGACTTTAAAACTCTGTCCAACATGGCGGCGAATTATGATATCTTCCCTTTTGTCTCGAAACAGCTGAATGTTAATAAATACCATAGCAAGGTCTAATATAGTTTTCCATCTGTTTATGAATGATTATTGTGATTAATTAAGAGGGAAGTTTGGGCCCATAAATAATAAACAATGTCAGCTATAGGAAACTAGAATAAAGGAGGATCAGAGCCTACATTTTATTTAAGAATGACATCATATTCTTGCAGGGGGAGGGGGGTTAGAATCAGCAAACTTTTCCTTTAATAACATTTCCAATGTCAACCTCTATGTAGATATCTTTATGATTATAAACTGACCTCTCAAGTATCAGCTGTTCAAGAGGGAAGCTATTGAGGACTTCAAGGGCCCTTGAAGTGATATATTAGTAAATGATTATCATGATTAAATCAACGGATGAGAAATTTTCGTAAGTAGAGAGATCTTGGTGGGTTTCGATAATTGTTTTACAATAAATAATAATACATGTATAAGGAATACCTTTTACTCACTAAATTGGTGTAAAATCACAGGAAACGTTATTTTCACGTATTAATAAATATACATAATTGAGAAATTTAAATATCTCAATATCATTTCTTCCAGTTCCACTTCTATTCTTTTTTTTTTTGACTTCTGCCAAATAATGCAATGATTGTCTTCAACAAATTGTAGATTATATCAGATATAGCACAAAGGGTTAGATCTATTTACAGGTTTCATAAACTGGTATTTGAAAGAGGAGACAGCAGCCTTGAATATTTTAACCGAGCCCAGCAACTCATAACTATGGACTGTGACAGCTGGTTCCAGTCAGGGATATTGAAAGAAGAGAAATAAAAAGGTTGTTGTCTTGGATGTGTCTTACAATGAGGGATAATGAAAGAAGAGAAATAAAAAGGTTGTTGTCTTGGATGTGTCTTACAATGAGGGATAATGAAAGAAGAGAAATGAATATATGTCGTGATTGTCTAAAGTCAGTCTTTCTATTTTTTTGCAATGGCTACTTTTTCTTTTCTATCTTATATAAGATGACAAGTCGAGCATCTTTACGTATGTCTTCAAGTGTTGTAGCATGTCGCCAACACTATAAGATGACAAGTCGAGCATCTTTACGTCTGTCTTCAAGTGTTGTAGCATGTCGCCAACACTATATGTATTTCGCTGTCTCTTGGCGACGAACCTTGCAGCTCAGCGGTGGTTTACTAAATGCTCGCTAAATATTATAGCAATAATCAATATTGACATATCGATAATTTTATCATGTAATAAAAAAATAGGAAACCAATTGTGAATAACTACAGCCAAACGTGCCTTTAAGAGCATCTTTATAAAACTGGAAAACTGGGAAAACCGCAATGGTCCTGACTTAGTACATGCATTTCTAAAAAAATGGTGGATTGAATCAGATTTTACGGCGCCAAACCTCTCGCTTTCATTACGGTTCAAAGGTTCCGGTTGTCACTATAAAAGCATTTATAACAATACTGGAACAAAATAAGTAAAATAGTAGTCAACGCAGTACTAAATTCAGTTAGGAGGGTACTTAATATATCTCATGAACCATCTCCATCAATAACTATGAGTCCTTTGAAGTATTTTAATTACGAAAGTAAATGTCAAAAAAAAAATTTACGTCACACATTCACAAAAAATATTTTTTGCATTGTAGTTCTCCTCTCTTAAACCACGTACACTAAATCCTTATCTTTATACATTTTCACTATATGAAAATGCATCTTTCACCATTGTCTCTACAGAGACAGAATATATTTCGACAAGATCTTGATATCGGAATATAAACTTTTAAAAAAAAATTAAGGCGAATCTTTTTATAGCCTTGGTCCAGCAGCTTGATTTTCAGATAAAGGATAGTTTCATGTTTCACATTAATGAATAGTGCATCTAATTCTAACCTGTAAATAAAGGGCAACTGCTGATAAAGGCGACATTTGCATGATCCCTTGAGTGACCTTTATATACAGGTTTGATTGTATTGTGTTATTACTTATGGGTGTTTAATGTCATTTTCAATAATATTTCAGTTATATTATGGCGGTCACTTTCACTGATTGGGTAAACTGGAGTGTCCAGAAAAAACACCGAACTGACCAGCAACGATGAAAACAACCCAGTGGTAGCAATGAACTAAACTAACACCAATCTATTGCAAAAGAAAAACACCGAAGAAAAAAATCAGATAATCAGCAAATATTTACTGGCGTTTGCTCCTTCCATATCATTTGATAAATGTATACGAACTTAATGCCATCAGGATATCATCGTTATTATGAAAAATATCAGGATATTAAATCAGAATAAAAGTGTAATTTGTGATTTTAATCAATTGAATAACACTCAAAAGTGTAATGATTATCTTTGAAAGGTGCAACGGACGTTAAAAGTGTAACGGAAGTTCTTTAACAAAATGATTTAACCGTGCAAAGTGTAACGGGCGGGAAAAGTGTACCGGACGTTCTTTAACAAAATAAGTAATCTTTAAAAGTGTAGCAGACATTCTTTAGTAAAATGAGCAACCTTGAAAATTGTAATGAACATTCTTTAGTAAAATGAGCAACCTTGAAAAGTGTAACGGACGTTCTTTAGTAAAATGAGCAACCTTGAAAAGTGTAACGAACATTCTTTAGTAAAATGAGCAACTTTGAAAAGTGTAACGGACATTCTTTAGTAAAATGAGCAACTTTGAAAAGTGTAACGGACGTTCTTTAGTAAAATGGGCAACCCTGAAAAGTGTAACGGACATTCTTTAGTAAAATGAGCAATCTTGAAAAGTGTAACGAACATTCCTTAGTAAAATGAGCAACTTTGAAAAGTGTAACGGACGTTCTTTAGTAAAATGAGCAACTTTGAAAAGTGTAACGGACGTTCTTTAGTAAAATGAGCAACTTTGAAAAGTGTAACGGACGTTCTTTAGTAAAATGAGCAACCCTGAAAAGTGTAACGGACATTCTTTAGTAAAATGAGCAATCTTGAAAAGTGTAACGAACATTCTTTAGTAAAATGAGCAACTTTGAAAAGTGTAACGGATGTTCTTTAGTAAAATGAGCAACTTTGAAAAGTGTAACGGACATTCTTTAGTAAAATGAGCAACCTTGAAAAATGTAACGAACATTCTTTAGTAATATGAGCAATCTTGAAAAGTGTAACGGACATTCTTTAGTAAAATGAGCAATCTTGAAAAATGTAACGAACATTCTTTAGTAAAATGAGCAACTTTGAAAAGTGTAACGGATGTTCTTTAGTAAAATGAGCAACCTTGAAAAGTGTAACGAACATTCTTTAGTAAAATGAGCAACCTTGAAAAGTGTAACGAACATTCTTTAGTAAAATGAGCAATCTTGAAAAGTGTAACGGATGTGAAAAGTGTAATGTATGCTCTTTAACAAAATGAGTTACCTAGAAAAGTGTAACGGAAGTTCTTTAATAAAATGAGTAACTTTGAAAAGTGTAACGGACATTATTTAATAAAATTTGTAACATTCAAAGGTGTAACGGACATTCTTTAATAAAATTATTATTCTTGAAAAGTATAACGGAAGTTCTTTAATAAAATGATTAGCCTTCAAATGTGTAACGGACGTTCTTTAATAAAAAAAAGATGATTAACTTTCAGAGTGTAACGGACGTTATTTAGTAAAATGAGCAACCTTCAAATGTGTAACGTTCTTTAATAAAATCATTATTCTTGAAAAGTATAACGGAAGTTCTTTAATAAAATGATTAAACTTCAAATGTGTAACGGAAGTTCTTTAATAAATAAAATCATTAACCCTCAAAGTGTAACGGGCGTTATTTAATCAAATGAGCAACCTTCAAAAGTGTCACGGACGTTCTTTAGTAAAGTTATTAATCTTCAAAAGTGTAACGGACGTTCTTTAATAAAATGATTAACCTTCAAAAGAGTAACGGACATTCTTTAACAAATTAAGTAACACTCAAAAGTGTAACGGACGTTTCTTAATGAAAATGATTAACATTAAAAGATGCACCTCACCATTTCAATCAATCGAATAACACTTTTCCGTAACGTGGGTCTTAAAGCATTAGAGAAGTGTAATATGAGAAAATTCATTTCATCCTAAGTATAGCAATTAATTATTCACTTTATGTTCTAAATAATATATATTAACTATGAATATTTTCTTCTTTGAAATTGCTTTTTAAGCATAAATACTGTCAGCTTGTATAGGGATACATATATTTGTTTAGGATTTATATTAGAAAAGTTTTCAAGATACAACAGGGTAGCTAGAAGCTGTAAATCGAAAAAAGACAAACAATTCTTACGCAGAGGATAAAGTAGTTCTCAATTTTCACGGGAAAAGATTTTTCTGTCTTACACCCCTCGGTGTAAGACAAGCTACACGCCGTTACCTGCCAAAAGTAATCGTCGCTTCAAGATTTTCCAGTGTTATTTATAACTCTGCTTGTGATCCTTTGTTAATATTGTTTGTAGATGTGATTAAAATAAAATATGCTTTACAAAATATAACGGTAGTCAAAGTCTAATCTCTGTTAAAACTCTTAATGTCGTGTCATGTGTTTACGTCTGCGTATGATTTTTGTCAACAGTTATCGATTTCCTGTTCATTGAATCAATCAGCTGACAAATTTATTGACGTCACAGTGAAATGACATTTCTAATAACAGCGTTTGTGTTGATTTGTTCGTTTAAAAACATACGTTTTCTTTACTATTGTTATATTTATTGTGATATGAAAGTCGAATTTTAAATATTATTACAATTTGAAGCGTTCGTGATTTGATGTTTCTTTCACATTGCGTATTATTTCATTGATGGTTGTGATGCTGTCGTCTTCGAATATACACACTAGAAAAAAAACAAATTTGGAGGGATGTCTGTGTAAGAAAAAATAATCAAACACCGATGACAGGTGTTAGATTCTATTATACAATATTCAAAAGACAAAAGGTCAAACAATCACCACGGTTATTTTTTGTGTGTTTGTTTTTTTTTTTTTATTATTTATTGTCTGTCGATTTACAGCTTCTGATGAGCCGTTCTTATCAGCAAACGTTCTCATACCACCGAAGCCGTTTTCACAAATCAATTATTCCTGATCGGTGTAGAAAATGTATTTGTTTTAACATCACATATCAAAATTCATAACTTTGTCTGCAGTTTTCTCTTCAAATTCATTCTAATTTACAAATGATAAGTATTTTGACCTATATTGTGTTTGTTCCAAAAAACATTACACGGTTTTACTTTCAGACTGAAAACAATCAAAACATTTATGACAAGATCCTATCTGAATGCGTTTTGTTGAAAATGCATTAAATTCTATCTATTACATAATTGTCCAATACTTTCGAACGTTTTAATGATCTCTGTATGATTATTCCTGCTCTTATATTCGTAAAACATTAATAAAATTGATAATTCTTCTCGTGATCAATAATGCATTCTAGAACCAGAGAAAGTTTTATGGCGAATCAGAAATTAAATCTACTTTACACATCGTTAAAATTAAGATAAAGTGCAAGCGATTCGGGAGACTTATAGTTCCGGCGGTATGAAGATTCGGATAATATGTCTAATTACCCATTGCGGCTACTTGGTTAAAGTGAACAATCGTTACACGTCGGTTATAATTACTACATTTCAATTCAAGAAGAGTTTTAAGATATCAAAGGGGTAATCAGAAACCGTAAATTGAAGAATCTCAGTCAATACAATGGGCAATATAAAATTGACAAAAGGACAATCAACGATCCACAAATCATTACACAGAAAACTAATGATCGAGCCAAACGAACCCCACTGAAAACTGGGGTTTAACTCAGGTGCTCCGGAAGGGTAGGCAATTTTCTGAAAACTTTTCAAAGAATAACATTTTAAGCTATAAATTGAAAAGTATTGAACAATTATGAACCGTAATGAAAGCGAGAGGTTTGGTGCCGTAAAATCTGATTCAATCCACCATTTCTTTAAAAATGCCTGTACCAAGTCAGGGCCATTGGGGTTTCCCAGTTTTCCGGTTGTTGACTGATTTTGTCTGTTTGTTGACTTATGAGTTTTGACTTTCCCTTTGCAAGATTGCTCGGCCAAAAACGACAAAAAGGCGAATAATGGTGGACAGAATAAGTTATAAAGAAATAATTAATGATTGAGCTATACGAATTCTACTAAAAGCAGGGAAGAAATAATGTGCTCCGGATTAGTGACCAGTTCCTGCTCCACTAGTGGCACCTGTCCTGTTATCAAAGCAATTATCTAGTTTCACATATCTATTTTTGCTTGTTATTTCTCCTATTACAGTTATTATTACTTCCTGTATCGTATCCAGTTTAAAATAAGTTTGAAGATACAAAAGGGGTAATAAGTAGTCATGAATCGAAGAAAGACAGACAAAACAATGGCCAAAACAAAAATGAAAAATGACAAATAATGATTCACAAAACATTATACAGAAAACTAAAGAGTCCAACAAAAAACAAAGCTGTGACCCTTAAAAGTACGCATTTCCTACTACAAGGGTGGCACATGTCGTGTTACTAAGCTAAACATGTCAAAATGTCATACACCCAATGCATTTGTTGTTCAATCTATATTTCGAATCGCAGATGACAAAAAAGATGGAAAAACGAAACATAAAAAACCGCCATACATTAAGTGTCCACTAAGAGAAAACAAGGGTTGATAAAGTTAATGGAAAAAAAAAAACTAATGAAGTTCGAAACCTGCATACATCGAATATAAAATAAAGACAGTCAGAATTTCACAAGATAATGTTAAAAAATGTTATTGAATATGAACGAAAAACCATCTCTTTAATAACAAATACAAAAACACAGATATCAAATTTAGTGCGAGCGAAACGTTTACACATTGGTTGTATATTGTTATACATTATCTGACGCGGTCAAGGTGTTGAGCACTCTCTTCATAACCCACGATTAATAATAGTAATATTGGCATCAATTTTTATATGATTTTCTGTAAAAAAAAATATTGCAACAAATCTATTACTTTTCTTTGCATTGTTGACAGAAACTTTTCAAATTTCCTGTCATTATTTCCCTTCATTCTTGTAAGCTAACTATAATATGCATGTATTTTACAAAAAAAAACAAAAAAAAACTAAAATTAAATATTGAATTAAATAAATAAGAAATGGTCTTACCTCAATATGATATGGTACGCATTATTGGGAATCGAACTGCAATTGCATGTGGAGCATTTCCTGGCAAGCTTATATGTTTAAAATTCCGTTGTGTTAAATTCTTTCGAAATAGATCTCGCACCTGTCAAATTAATTTCCGTGAATAAAAAGGCAATGATATTTACATTAAGGATGCGTTAATATGACTGGTGGGTGTTTGTTCACCTACTGTGTCTGAGGATCCCGAGCCAGTCATTGTAAGCTTTAACTAACGAGGCATTTTATGCGATATTTGCGCATCTGATAAACGATGAAATATCAGAGTGTCTCTTTTAATCACACTATAGCTTCTGTTGGTATCGAAATATATTTGTTGTTGTTGTTTCCATAGTATAGTATTGTTGATTTTGCACAGAAGCCATTATCTGTATATAATATACCACTTGCCTTTTATTTTTATGTTTTTATTATTATTGTTATTATTACTATTATTTCAAATATTTTATATTTTTTATTCACAATTTTGTTACAATTTTTCCAGCATAAAGGAAAAAATATCAAGCAATAAATGTAAAAAAGGGGAGAAATGAAGAAAATAATAGCAAAAAGTTAAAATAGCAAAGAGTATATTACTAATTATAGTGATTTTGATGTGCATAGTTTTCTCACGATTATTATTTTTCTTATTTCATATATTTTACATTTTTAATCATAATTTTGATACCGTTCTTCTATCAAAACGGGAAAAGTACGTGCATCAAAGCATAATTGCTAAATAAAAAATAAAAAAAAGAAAGAAAAAAAAAGAAAGAAAAAAGAAGAAGCTTCAAACAGAAAGCTGAATATCAAAGATCATAGTTTCAAAGATATCGATTCTGATGTGCATAGTTTTCTCACGTTGTAAGACGTCGTATTTATTTTATAATGTTAAAAAATATGATATCGCAAACAAGAATAGACTATCTGATTCTTATTTCCTTTCAACATTGAGTACTTGTTATAAGATGTATTTTTGATATGTAATGGTAATGACATGGAATCTTGGTGTTTTAGGTCAAGATGCCAAAGGTCAATGTCAATATACTTACGTTTGTTGAAGAAATGAGGAAGATATACATGTAGTTGGTTAACATATTTAATGCTATGAAGTTATGTTGTGCATTTTTGTATTTTGTCATGTGTATTCAAAAGGTTGACAATTACTCATTTGTATTTTCCCTGGGCAAATGAGTTGTAGTAAAACAGGGAACTCTAAGTCGTCCTCGTGGTTTTAATAAGCAACGAATTCCACGAAAATTAGTACCACGCGAATAATGGTACTTTCATGGTTTTACGATTTAGCAGTGGACGACTAAAATCATTGATCGTCTGATACACCTCAACCTAAGTATAGCTATCATCCCAGCCACGAATTCCACGAAAACCAGTACCACGCGAATAATGGTACCTATGCAGTTATGCACAGCTCGGTGGTTTTCTCCGAGTACTCCAGTTTCCTGCACCAATAAAACTGACCGCCATGATAGAACTGAAATATTGTTGAAAGTGGCGTTAAACACAAACACTGTGGACGACTAAAATCTTTGAACATCTGATACACCTTAACCTAAGTGAAGTCATCATCTCGTTCCTTTTATATACTATCTGTTGTACAATCATCAGAACATGAATTGTATGTCTGTAATCAATTTGTACAGGGTCATATTAATCCTACACAGATAAACAAATTATAGATCAAAGATAAATCTGTGTGTTGTATACATTCAGTATTCAACATGTGCATGTTTGATTGTTAATCTATTTTTTTTCGCGATAATGTGCATTTTAGTGGACGTTGTGTTGCTTTCATGCACGATTGATTGATTGATTGATTGATTGATTGATTGATTGATTGATTGATTGATTGATTTTTGCCATTTATGTAAACAGTATTCCATCTACATTCATTAACAAGAATATCGTGATTAATATCAGCATCCATGTAAATCATATTTTAAACAATCGAGCTTATAGTCACTTCAGTGGATCTTCAGACTGAGGTCATTCACATCTATCAGTCAGTCTAATTGTAATAAAAGTTACAGGAACTTAATATTATCCCTCACATTGTATTCAAGAAAAGGTTGAAGATACCGAAGGGGTAATCAAGAGGCAGTAAATTGGACAGGCAATACAATGGGCAAAAGAAAAAAAGACAAAATGACAAACAATGATCTGCACAACACTACAACAGAATATTCATTTTTGAGGAACACGAATCCTCCATTCCCCCCAAAAAACATATTACATGTAAACAGTTTGGCCTCCGAGAGGGATAGGAATCGATACAAATACGTAGACAATTGGAACCTTACATTTGAGCTGGGTCATTCTGGCCACTATCGTAAGGTTGTTGGATGTTTACCAATTCAATCAATTCCTATTACTACTATAGTTGTGAATTCGATTCCTACGCTGTGGGTGGGGTACTCGATACAACTCGATTAGGTTTGTTTCTCTCATTCAATAAAGCCCCATTACTTCGTGGTTTGTCTTGGTTCATAAGCAAAATTCACAACGAACAAGGGAATGCAAAAGCTCTGCGCTTCTGCGTGCTGGAGGCAGGGAGATGAAAGTTCACTTACTTTAAACCCCGACCTTTTCTCAACCAATAAAGCTGGCCATTACAATATAACTAAAATCATACGAAGTGCCTTTAGTCACCATTTTGCATTCAAACTGCAGCAAAAATATCAATATTTCCATATGTTTGCAATTTAAGTGTAATAATTTATAAATAATAATTAGATTTCCGGAAGTTATCACACGGTTAATCGTATTAACAGTTTTAATTTTTTGTGTTAATTAATATTATAATTACGTAACGTAATTGGTCAAACAAATTGGAATATGTTGCATTTGTATACAGTGAGATCGGTCTAAATTCAACTTTGCATTACTAGAACCCCAATTGCATACATCCCTGTTTAAGCCAGTCTCTGCCAGAATCTCAATTATATGGTGACATCTGTCTACTTTGAACTCTGCATTCACGCAATTCAAATTGCATACACTTAAACATGTTTACGTTGAACCACCCTGAATGACATACATTAACCCATGTCTACATCAAACTCTGCATTATTGGAATTGTAAGTGTGTCACTGAAACTTGTCTACATTGAGCTCGGCATTACCAGAATCCTAATTGTGTCTGTAAAACCTTACTGCATCTTACTCTGAATAACAAGAAATTCGCGTAAAACGGATGTCATATTTAAATCCAATATATGGACAAATGTATACTGTCAGATCCAAATACCTGTCTATTCCGAATAAAATATGGTTCCAAGAGATTAGGTTGAGACAGATTTCACTATATAAAGAATAACTATGGTTGACCGTTAAGGAATATTTGTGTCACAAATGACCACGGATATGTTCCACTTGTCGTAAACACTTACCGGTCGTTTCCTCATTCGTGACTTGTCACCAGGTTAAATTGTAACAAAATTAATACGACGGGTATCATTAGCATTGACTGTTTACCCTTTCGGAACACCCACGTACGATATTTTGTGGCGTTCGTGTTACTCGATGTTGATCTCCATCGGTTTTATGTGTAATGTTTTGTAGTTCTTTGTTTGTCCTTTTGTACTTTTTCATTAGGCCAATGTGTTATCTGTTTTACGGATTATGATTACCCTTTTGGTATCTTCAAACTCTTCTTGAATCAAGTCATACACCTGTTGCCTATATTTTAATCAACTCTGATGAAAATTAATTCAAGATAAATAATGAAGAACATAAACGTTAACAACCGAAGGGGCAACCAAGAATGGTCAATCCAGAGACTGGCAACATTAGACAAACATGACAAAGGACGAACACAAATAAAACACAACCACTCACTTTCCTGACTCGGTACAAACACTATATAATATACATGATACGTTTTGTTGTCCTTGAATATTCATTCCAAGATTACTTTACAATTAGTATCAGACTAGACTTCAATACTAACATCTCTTTTTCTCGTCTTTAACTACATCATGCTTTGATGTCTGTGTTGTATACATGTAGATACAATCTGTAACAGCGATTCAACCAAATGTATAACACGCCTCCAACATAATCAGAGTACATTTTTAAGTAACATGAACGGGGAGAAACAGTTCAGAATTAAAACCTTATTTGTTTCAATATATGTGAAGTTAGCACTTTTATTTGCATATTTTTTTTTAAGAAACACATTCTTTTAAGTACGGTGATCAAACTTTGCATCCACTTCTATATGATGGTAAAATATTCCACAAGAGGCCTCACGGTGTCTGTAATATAGCATACTAGTATGCTTTGCACTAAGTTGTAATTCATTGTTATAGAAAAAGTTTTGTAATTCCACACTACACCCTGGAAAGGCAAACTCTGATAATGAATTAGTAAGAAAAGATATTGATGCAAATGAACATGAAAGACTATATTCAATTTTACACTGGACACAAATTAAAGTAAAGGACCGTCGATTTTATTGATGTTCTTCATTTCACAGTCATAGTAACGTCTTCAATAATGAACATAGCTCATACATGATACGCTAAATCAAGTGTTCAACAGAGAGTCGGCATACCTATGCGTACAAACTATGCTCCT
Source organism: Gigantidas platifrons (assembly GCA_002080005.1). NCBI lineage: Eukaryota > Metazoa > Mollusca > Bivalvia > Mytilida > Modiolidae > Gigantidas > Gigantidas platifrons. The sequence goes on along the minus strand of MJUT01017855.1, from coordinate 182,713 downwards.
CTTCTTGCCGACTTCTTCCTTTATTCGTATGAGGCAGGCTTCATTCAGGAGCTTCTCAAGAAAAACGAAAAGAAGCCAGCTCGATCCTTTAATTCTAATTCCGTTCCGCAATATAGATGATGTCCTTTCACTATATGATTCTAGGCTTGGTGATTTTGTTGATCGCATCTATGCCATTGAGCTTGAAATAAAGGATACCACGGATACAGAGAGGTCTGCTTCATACACTGACCTATACCTCGATATGGACAGTGAGGGGTGGTTAAGAACGAAACTGTACGACAAAAGAGATGATTTCAATTTTCCCATTGTGAACTTTCGATATCTCTCATTTTATACGATATTCCAGAGCTTGTGATTCCTATCAAAATACTCTTGATACAGGATTGCTGCTAACTAAGATGCTACTGAACCAAGGGTTCCTCTTGGTTTAGTTGAAATCATCACACAAGTTTTACGGTCGCCACCATGACTTGGTTGGCCGTTATAGAATATGTGTGTCACAAATGACCGTGGATATGTTCCACTTGTCATAAACACGTCCACGTCCTTTTCTTTTCTCATTCATGACTTATCACGTGGTTTGTAAATAGATTAACATGACGGGTTCCACTAGTGAAGCAGGAACTGCCTACCATTCCGGAGCACCTGAGTTCACCCCCAATTTTAATGGGATTCGTGTTACTCGATCTTTAGTTTTATGTGTATGTTTTATAGGGCGTTGTTTGTCACATTTGTCCTTTTCATTTTGGTCATTGTGTTGTCTGTTCTTCGATTTACGGATTCTGATTACCCCTTTGGTACCTTCACACTCTTCTTAAGTGTGAAACGGTCCCTAACCTGTAGTCCTGCGGTATTCTCTACTTCTGTCGTTAAGAATAGTTTGAAGATACCAAAGGTGTAATCAGAATCCGTAAATCGAATGACGGACAATACAATGACCAAAAGAAAAAAGGACAAATGTGACAAACAACGCCCTACAAAACATACACATAAAACTAAAGATCGAGTAACACGAATCCCGTTAAAATTGGGGGTGAACTCAGGTGCTCCGGAAGGACAAAAAGACAAAAAGACAAACAACGATCTACAAAACAATACACAGAAAACAAAAGATCGAGCAACACGAACCCCACTTGAAACCCGGGGATGAACTCATGTGCTCCGGAAGGACGGGATAAGCAGTTCCTGCTTCTTATAAGTCACTTTTGCTTCAATTGAAAACAATGCAAAACATATGTACTAACCTTACTTCTTAATTACATTCTTTGTCTTAAGTTTTAAACTCTGAAAATCCTTCTAAATGTTGTTTATTTTAAGTTAATAGAGAATTACGTAACGTGTAAACGAGTAAATCGTAATCGAAAATCGTGTGAAATATTTAGCATAACTTTACACCGGTATATCAGTTAATTAATTTAAGGAAACAACAAACAGATTGATGAGATCTTAACTGCCTTTGAAGAAAATCTATTATTACGAGAACGGTATGGTAATGGAGAATGAAAGATGATATAAAATGGATTATGAATTAAGGGTGTTTAACCCGACCTTCGATGCTATTTTAGTAATTGCTGATTATCAATTTTAATTCCAGAATACACAGGGACAAAAACGATTGCTGCTAACAAGAATGCTTCTGAACCACGAGTTAATTCCTAGTGCTTATGTTAAATCCATCATATCGTTATATTGTTAACTTTGTAAACCATTACGGAAACGTCCATAGGCATTGTCCGTTTGTTTTAGTTAAAATCCGTCCTCTTTCTGGTCTTATCACCGGACTTTTCACCAGAATAATACGATGAGGGAACCAGGAACCGCTTTGTCTGTCCAGAGCACCTGCGTTCACCCCAGTTTGTTGTGGGGTTCGTGTAGCTCAATATTTATTTTTCTGCGTAATGTTTTGTAAATCATTTTGTCCATTTTTCTTTTGGTCGTTGCATTGTCTGTCCTTCGAATTATACGGCTTCTGATTACCAATTTAGTATCTTCCAATTTTCAATAGCGAACCTACATTTTCGGGACACTGAAGCTTGAACTGTTCTGGGGGCTCCTTCGTAACCAGTAACAATAGGACAAGTAGCATATAAATACACAATGACCTATACATTCTTAACATTAAACTCTACCAAATTCATAATAGAAAACTTATCAAAGACGAAGAAAAGGAAAATTTGGAGGAACGAAAATCACACCACCTAACATCAATGCGCGAGAAAAGGTATTGGTCCATTCTCTATTAAAGAGGAATATTTAATTAAAGGGGCTCGTTGGGATAAAGAGGTGAAAATCTCATTTTTTTGTGTGTTAAAATGATCCACCGAGTCGAGTTCAGTCTGTATTGAGAATTCAGATATCTTTCATGGTTCCGATTGGTTCTAATCTAAAGGATGAGCTGCACAACTATTATGTCGTGCACCAACGAAGGATTCAAGTATATAGCTTCCAAAATGTAGGCTATGAATATATTATGGAGAGCTCAACGAGCCCATACAGCTGGGTGTTCAAGCGTTGCAATCCTCAAAGACAATTTTGAAATTTGACCAATTGTAATAGGGACATTTTGAGGCCATATGAAATGGGTATGACGGCTTATTCCAATTATATTATATATACTAACTACTTCAACCCTTTAGTTTATAATTCTATCACGAAAATAGCCTCATTTTAATAACAAACAGTAAAAAAAAAGCTCAATCGATTTTGTTGAAAAATTAACACATTAAAGACAAAGTTTCTTCGGTCCCCCCCCCCTCCGGGATTAGGAACCCTGAACTTTAAGCTTCATTAGTTTTATAGTAGATCCGCCATTGCAAATGTCTCTATAGATATTATCTATTTAATAGTATATAGGGAATTTGCATGCTAGGTTCTGACACTCTTCTTGGGATATCATTTAGAACACCACTGTGATTGTAAGATGAAGGATAACAATAAAAACGCTGATCATTTTTACTTTAGGTTCAGCTAGACCTTCTTTGACAGATTGCCAGTGTCTCTGGATTGTTCATTATTGATTGCCCCTTCGGTTTTCTCTAACGTGTATTTTCGTCCTGTGTCTTGTGTACCATATGTCGCCTGTTTCTCTGGATTATCCATTATTGATTGCCTCTTCGGTTTTCTCTAACGTGTATTTTCGTCCTGCATCTTGTGTACCCTATGTCGCCTGTTTCTCTGGATTGTCCATTATTGATTGCCTCTTCGGTTTTCTCTAACGTGTATTTTCGTCCTGTATCTTGTGTACCCTATGTTGCCTGTTTCTCTAGATTGTCCATTCTTGATTGCCCCTTCGGTATTCTCTAACGCTTATTTTCGACCTGTATCTTGTGTACCCTATGTCGCCTGTTTCTCTAGATTGTCCATTCTTGATTGCCCCTTCGGTATTCTCTAACGTTTATTTTCGACCTGTATCTTGTGTACCCTATGTCGCCTGTTTCTCTAGATTGTCCATTCTTGGTTGCCTCTTCGGTATTCTCTAACGTTTATTTTCACATTCAACTATACAAAATCCATTCTCATTACATTCATAATTTTTGTATTTGAATTTGGGTTAATTTCAAAGATTTTTGAAGAACATTATTCATCTTTAATATTCTATTTGACAATGGGGATTACTATTATGCATGTTTTAAGTCTCTCTATATTCTGTTCACGTGGTTTTCGTCTATTTGATAGACATACATACCAGTAGATATATCCCTGTGTATTATATGTAAAACATTTAAAGATAATTGATGAAGGTTATATTCCAGAAACGCGTCGTGTGCACTAAATTTGATATAGATCTATGCTTTTATTATTATCACCTATCAACACCATTGGATAATCAAAATTCAAGATTTGGTAATGAAACGAAATGTTAAAGGCATTTACAAATAGTTTTATGTTGACCTTCTTTTCTTTTAACTTGGATTAATGAAATTCAAAATGAAATTACCAAATAGTCGGAACAGTTCCAAAATTCAGTCGAAATATTGTATAGAAATAAGCAAAATAGTCGATACTCTTAACACACAAATAAACGACTGCTCGCTCTCCTGACTTGGCACAGACACTTAAATAGTAAGTGGCGGGATTACTCTAGTTTCATAGGCCCAAACCTCCCTTCTTAGTGAAATGATGAGGTCATTTTATTGATTATCTAACGGATCACTTATTCCCACTGCTTGTATGTGTTGTGTATGTTCGTGTGTGTGGTTCAGGTTGGGGGGTAATTTTTGTTTTGTTGGATTTACAACTATCTATACAATCAGTGCCTATCACCACTAAAGTTTTGAGTTCGAATCCCGCATATTGCGAAGTGTACTCGATACAACATAATGTGATAAAGTTTTTCCGCGACTTGCGGTAGGTCGGTGGTTTTCTCTGGTTTCCTCCACCATTAAAACTGATCACCACGATATAACTGAAATATTGTTGAAAGTGGTGTTAAATACCATAATCCTAAGACTATATTATGATGCTTAAAATACATGTACTCGAATATATATCATGCAAGCAAACAAACAAAAAACAAGCACAATACAAAGAAGAAGAAAAAAAACATTTAACAGTAAATACATGTTAGTAGATCGTGGATTCTAACCCGGTCGGGTCAAACCAAATACTATGAAATTGGTATTTGTTGCTTCCTCGCTAAGCACGCAGCGAGCAAAGACTGGTTGGCTCGGAATCAAGATAATGTGTCCCGAGTGATGCGACATGTCTACCCGCGGATTGTTGTTTCAGTGAGCTAGCACAATACAAATCCAACTCAGCGTGTTGGTCTATAGATTATATAGCTAGTACAAAGCGGACTTCATTATCATCTCATTGAAAATCAACTTGTTCCCGCCATGATATGGCTGAAAAATTGCTGAATTGGCGTTAAACAACAATACCTATTAAAATACATGAGAAGAGAATGCAATTAGTTACCGATGAAACGATGTTTAAAAAGGAGGGGGCGGGGGTAATTACTTTTTGTTTAATAAATTTCTATTTTGTAATTTGATGATGAGGTAAACATTCTTGTATAAAAGCAAGACAGACAGACAAGATTAATTTAGATTATTTCGAATGCTGTTAACATGTTGTGTGAGTAAGATATGGCACTGTCATACTAATTAAGTGCAGTTTTTTGTTTGTAAAAGTCAGGAAGTTCATATAAATCAGCGTCATTAGTGGTACGTGTATACAAACCTACACCGAATCTTGCAGAATCGATGCAGGGGCGGATCCAGGTTTTCAAGTTGTGGAGGGGGGGGGGGGTGGCGCACTTAAACAAATTCGCGCCGAGCGGAGGGAGGCGCGAAAATTTTTGGGGTATTTCGTGTGAAAAATCACGATTTTACGCAAAACAAATCATTTTTTTTTCCAATTTGAGGTGGTGGGGGGGGGAGGCACCGGGTGCCCCCACCCCCCTGGAGTCGCCCCTAGCTGCGATGGGTAGTTGTCAGACGTATATCCATGTTTTGACTTACATTTATACACGCATGCACAAAAATGTGACGGTTTTTAACTGGCCGTTTAATAACCATCCCTATATAATTGGATCTTCAGTGGCCATACTTGCACATATACATTGTACACTTCTGTTTAAATAGATCACACATTATTACAACACACAATCATGGACGATGATAGTAGACTCATGAGAAGGATCAATATGACAGTCTCCCCCCCCCTTTTTTTATTGCGCATCATTTAAAAAAAAAACTTCAGGCCCTGTTATTTAATCATCCGTGTATCTTCACTAAGCATTGATAGTTAAAGTACGCGGATAATTTCCATTGATGATGACCTTAATAAAAACGTAGATTAAATTTAGTGCGCACGTATATATTTTCCGGAATATATTCTATATTGCACGGTCATAGGTGTACTTTTAGTGCATTGTCAACTTAATCCAGACAGTGTTTTAATTATAGAATTTATAAAGTAGTATAATCAAGATGTAAATTAACATCGTATGATTATTTTCCCCGGAATTTTCTAATGTGGACACTGTTTTTTCCTTCTTCAAATGGTGCAGAAGTACATATATTACAATGTCAGTTGAATTGGGATGCAAGAAAGTAGACCTCGAAGTTTTATGTGACGTAACACAATCCCAATTTGTTAATGAAATCTATCAAAAGGTATTTTTATTGTACGTCAGAGCTGTCCATGGGCAATGGCAGAGGGGCTTGCTACGAATTTTTTTATTTCTCGACTGACAACTCATTTTTTTTTGAGTTTTTTTTTTGTTGGTCCTTTTTTTCGTAATTTTCTATGTCCTGTTAGTTTGCACACGTGCCGTGGTTTGATTATACGGCATGTATGTAAATTGTGAATGCATTTCAAACGCCCTCACTACCAAAATGCCCCCACTTTTGGAAAGAGTTCCTTATGGCATCCCACCCAAAAATAGTATAATTACACTAATCCAAACCCTAACCATAACCCTAACCCTTTATGATCATTTTAGTGATCATCCAGAGCTCCAGATAAGCTGTGTATTTGTGTTTTTTACGCTATTAAAACGAGTAAAAACGCATGTATTATCAGATCAGAGTGTACATATTATGCATACATATTGCTGTGTAAGCAAACTTTCCAAATTTGGAGCGTACTTGTACGCTGTTAACGATAATAAACAATACATTTTTGTCTTTGAGAAATTCCCCGTAATGAATTCTAGACACTTCGGCACCGGGACAAATCGGCACCAGGACACTTCGGCACCAATGTGAGACATTTCGGCACCAAGACAAATCGGCACCCGGACAATTCGGCACCTCAAAAAGACAAATCTGCACTTGTTTTTTTTTCTTTGATTTTACGTACAAAACTTCCAATAGCCTTGAACCAATTCCAAATTTTCGGAAAAGATCTTGATCATGCCGATTCTAATCCTGATCCACGTTTAGTTATTGATGAAAAGAAACGGCTCATATTATTTGTCTTCTTGGTAATGTTAATGTTTGCCTTGTATAATATTATGGTAAGAATTGTGATTTTGATGTTTTGTAATCCTTTTTTCTGTATTGTATCATTTAATAATTGTGTTTAAGGGTTATATACCCCTTTTTCACTCCAATGTTAACCCTACGGAATACTTGTGGAAAATCCCCCATTTAAATTACTGCACTGAGTCTGTTGTTTATGGAATTTACTCCAGGTATGACATTTATATAAAAAGTAAGTCATAGGAGTCACCGGCATGCATAAACACTTCATATTTCTTGTCCTCAATTTTCGAAATGCTTTTGATCTTAATTAAGAGAGTTAATAATGGCTTCTTTTAAAGAATATTTAAATCAGTTATGTTTTGATTGCATTTAAACGATCATTGATGTTTTTGGTTTTTTTTAACTTTCTTTGATTTAAAAAAAAAAGCTAATCACGGTTGTTTGAAAGAAAATGTGGTACCGATTTGTCCTGGTGCCGATTTGTCTTGGTGCCGAACTGTCTTTTTCAATGGGTGCCGAAATGTCTTGGTGCCGAACTGTCTTGTTACCCCTCTAGACACTTCGGCACCGGGACAAATCGGCACCAATGTGAGACATTTCGGCACCAAGACAAATCGGCACCCGGACAATTCGGCACCTCAAAAAGACAAATCGGCACTTGTTTTTTTTTCTTTGATTTTACGTACAAAACTTCCAATAGCCTTGAATCAATTCCAAATTTTCGGAAAAGATCTTGATCATGCCGATTCTAATCCTGATCCACGTTTAGTTATTGATGAAAAGGAATGGCTCATATTATTTGTCTTCTTGGTAATGTTAATGTTTGCCTTGCATAATATTATGGTAAGAATTGTGATTTTGATGTCTTGGTGTCGAACTGTCTTGTTACCCCCCGTAATTACTTCCCTTTATACTTTTCGAAGGAGAGAGCATATACATCCGAGGGGTACCGAATGTTTGCCTTTCTAAGGATCGATGTCAAAAGAGATCTGATTGGATGTTTACGATATATCATCCAATCGCGGTCAATATTACAAATAAATACGGTGCTCCTTATAAGGAGTGGTTTACGTAATAAGTAAGAACTAAAACGAAAGTAAATTTGGGAACACGTTGTTCGTTGAAAATGAGAACATGAATAAGCGCACTACTAAGCGGAAGAGCGCTCCGGAAAATTCTATACTTAAGCAGTTTCATTTGTGTCTAGTGACAGTATAGTTAAAGGAATCATTGATGACATTATCAAAACGGCTGTGAAAACTGCCGAAGCCGACGAGCAAAAACAAAATATTTACAACATTTTATTAATAAACATGACACAATCGTGTCAAATTAAACAGAGATATACATTTCACTTGCATCCTGTATTTATTGAATAACACTTGTGTCAAACATAATTTTAAAAGTGTGTACATGTAAGCAATCTTTTCTGAAGTAGAGAGTACAACAGTGTAAAGGAAATATGTAAATACCCATCATTTTCAAAAGTAGGGGGTAATTACCCTTTGGACTTGAAAATTATCTGGAGCTCTGATCATCCGGTGGATGGATAGCTGTATACCAAAAGTAGAAAAAAAGAAGAAGCTATCATGCTTAATTAGGCCATGCAAAAAATACCTGTGTTTCCGGTTAGCACCGACCCTAATTATTTTTCAGCAAATTAAAAAAAAAAATTAATCGTTTTCCGGAGTTCCGGCATTTTCTCGGAATTGGAGCATAGTTCTCTGGATAGCGGAGACAATTTTCAACGGAAAAACAAATGGCGACGTACATGTTATTGGTGTTACAAAGTAATCTGGCCGGCCTGTTTGAACTTCAAACTCTGACCGTGGACGAATCTACTATTTATATGTAACACCAGGTTTTCCTACAAATAACAACAATCGGCTATTCACAGTATTGTTGTTTGCATAGTATAGAATATAAAAGGTACGATAATTGTCAATTGACTCTAATTAAATGAATCAGTGAATTCAGATGTAAACTATTTTACCTGTCCACCTTAAGTTAAAAATGAAGGTTCCAATTGAACTATGACCGATAGCCACGCCCGGCCAAGTTAGCCTGAATCAACAATATATGTTCATCAGGAGTACATTTTGTAGTTGCAATGAAGTTTAAGGAATGCTGCCACATGACATGGGTCCCATAAATGTTGAGACCCGAAGAACCTTGAAGGAAATTTTGGAGGAACACCATGGTGAAATGCCTAAAACCGGATTTTTTCTGGATGTGAAATGCCAAGTTCGTGACGATGCCCAAATAAACGAGTGCTTGACCATTGTCATTGACGACTTGACAAACTTCGAACTAAAACATAACGAGTTTGGAGTATATCTTTTTGTGCAGAAAAGTTAAAATTGATTACTATTTCCAGATAAATTAAAAAGTATCAGTGATGTGAAGTATCATTAAAGTTCAGCCACAATTGTATTTTTTTTTGCTATACCCCACAAACAATGTTTGGGGGATATGGAGTGAGTGATTGTTGTTTAACACCAACTCAGCTATTTTTCAGCTATATCATGGCGAGAACAAGTTAATTTTCAAAGAGATGATGATAAGGTCCGCTTTGTACTAGACCAACACGCTTTGTTGGATTTTTATGGTGCTAGTTCTATGAAACAACAGTTCATGGATAGACATGTCGCCCCACTTGAACATATCCTGATTCCGAACCAACCAGCCTTTGCTCTTTCTCCCTCAAATGCTGTGTGCTTAGCGGAGAAGCACCAAATACCAATTTTATAGTCTTTGGTTTGACTCGATCGAGACACAAATCCACGATCAACCACTCGAGGCTAGCACACTAACCATTACATGACCGATGCGGTTCTGGGAGATATGGATGGATAGGAATCATTCTGTCTGTTGGACCCAAACAATTCCCAAGTCCTTTTTCCAATATTTACCAAAAACTTATAATGTTCAATACCAGATCTTGATGTGCTGTATGACAAAATATGATGATTTCAGTTTCCGTATTGTCAGCTTCCCATTCTTGAGTACTAAACACACTCTCTTAAATATTTTGACCTGGTTCAAGACTTTGTTCTGAATATTTGCTAAAATGGGTGTCTGCACTTGACTTTCCTGGTTTGTTAATACTGAAGACCATGTCAGTTGTTTGCTGAATATAATTTTAAGTTGTTTAACCTGGTATTAAAGTCGGTAACATTCAAGGCATGATACAGCCACTAGACAGATAAGGATAACAGAGGAAAAAGTCCTTCCAGTCTTCTGTATATAGGTTCACTGTTCCACTGGCTAAATTCTCCGTCCCTACCCATCACCTTTCCTTGTTTCGAGTCCCGTGGTGTTTAAAAAATGTTTTGCCCATTGGCCATTTCTGTCCCCCGTTTTCAACCTACATATCGATTTATTTTCATATATTCATTTTTGTTGGAATATTTTGTTTGCACTTAAGTTGTGAAAGGAACATTGCCATTTGAAGATTTTTTTTTATTATATTTTTATTAGTCTTATTTATTAAAATTATAAATTGCAAGGCTTTTAATTAATGATGATTGCATTTAATTAAATTTATATATGTTTCATTAATTATTGCAATTATCTGCCTTTATCTGTGCCGATTGTCTTTGATGAGCTTTAAATTGCCAGTAAATAAGTAAAAACACACACAGGCCATAGTATTGTGAAAAAGAAAAGTACCAAGCCAATATAAGAATTTTGAGAAGTTTAAGCTTCAATAACAATGGCTAAGTCAGTTTTATATACCTATCTTTCAATACAATTACAGCAACATATATTTGCAATTTCGTTGTCATCTGATGTAACATATAGTAGTAACATGTACAATAATGAATATATAAATTTAGTAGACAAATCTTGAGTTACAAGTCATCACAAATAATACATTGTGTATCATCGTTTTAGTAGAAAAAATATAACTCGCCCCCAAAACCCCAATATATTACTCTATTTTATTTAGCTGGTCGGGCGGAGTTGACCTTTAAATTTACATGAGAGCATTCGATTTTATTTTGTGTATGTACAGGGCAGTTCCTGTTATTGACATTATTGAACTGTATTCAGCAGTGTCACCGAAATCAATTCATACAAAAGGAATAGAATGTACGATTTAATATAGCTGTATAAATGAAATTGATCAGGTAACCTGACCCTCCTAAATACATGGACTTTCTTGTAATCAGTCAACCCGTGTTAAGCCACGCCCAACCAGTTGAAAAAAATAGAGTAATACACATGTATAAAAAAAATAGTGAAAAAAATAGAAAATATTCGTTAAATGTACATGAAATACGGTAACACCAGTATAAAACATACAAAAAACAAAATAAACAGCAAAACTTATTTCAATGTTACATTGTACTCCAATTTAAGTCAACATTGAGCAATTAATAAGTTAAATATGACCACTTGCACCGCTTTAAGCTGGAATCTTGTAATTGTTAAGGGATGGACCATTTAACTTC
>MJUT01017855.1:133161-157077 GCA_002080005.1 Gigantidas platifrons | reverse complement strand
TAAACCATATATATTTATGATCAGGGTGACTAGGCAAATTAAATGCCTTATAGCTCAGGCCCCTGGGGTGTCATACCCTACTCCCTACCTGAAGTGAACTTTTTAATGGTTGAGATCCCCACCCTTAAACCATATATATTTATGATCAGGGTAACTAGGCAAATTAAATGCCTTATAGCTCAGGCCCCGGGGGATCATACCCCACCCCCTACCTGAAGTGAACTTTTTAATGATTGAGATCCCCACCCCTAAGCCATATATATTTATGATCATAAGACCAAATGATTTTGACTTGCAACTCGGCTGTTGCATCTCTGATGCTTTCTCTATTTTCTAATGTGCTGTTATAGTGACGTCACCGACGTTACTTTACCGAATCCTCGATAAACATACTATTGTTAATACGTTTTGCTCGAAATGGACTTCGATGTGATATTACTATGAGAAATCCATTCTCTCAAAACAATTCAGCGATAGTATATGTTTATCAAGCAACTAGGTTCTAAAAACATGTTATAGAAGTCAAACGGACTATACATTGTTGACAATTTTAGGCAATCAAAGGCATATACAATAAAACCTGTCTAAAGTCATTCATTTCTAATTTTTATCTCTGTGGCATTATATTAACATCAATGATGCAGCCTTGTAGACATAAAACAACATTTGTCTGTCCGGCCTTCATCAGACTTTTCACATTTTCGACTTCTTCAGAACCACTGAACTACACTGGGATAAAATGATGTCATACAAATATTGACATCGTTATCTCAACATAGTTATGTCACCAAGATTTGTTTAGTCAGTTTCAATTTGTGGTGAAAAGGGCTCGATTCAGCCTTTTGGGATTACTTACAAACGGTGTGTAATTTTTCCCAAGGTACTCTGGATTTCTCTACCAATCAAATAAACTGCCGCATTATAATCAGATAACTGGAATATTGTGGAAAGTAGCATCCAACATTTACATAATTATGAATGTACTGTACGTTCATATTTATTTGAGGGGCCCGGGTGGTTCAATGAGTTAGGTAGTTGGATTAGCTAACAACTCATGTAAGCCTATCACCAATACGGCGTGGGTTTGCACCCGACTTTGTAAATTACAAAAAAGGGTGCACTCGACTCGCAGCTGCAAGTGATAAAATTTACCAGTTGCTTGCCCATAGTCGGTGGTTCTCTCCGGCTACTCCGGCTTCTTCCCTCACTAAAACTGGTCGTCATGACATAGCTGAAATATTGCTGAAAGTGGTGTTAAACACCAATAATCAAAATCAAATCATCATATTTATTTGTTGAATACAAATTGTTTTGGTTTTCGTTAGTACCATGAAATCACGAAATTTAGTGCACCATGTTAGGGGGTTAGGGTGTTTAATGCCACTTTCAGCAATATTACAGTTATATTGTGCCAGTCAGTTTTATTGGTGGAGGAAACCGGAGTACCCAGAGAAAACCACTGACCTGTCGCAAGTCACTGACAAACACTTTATCACATAATGGTGTATCAAGTACACCTCACCTGCGTGGAGTTTGAACTCACAAAGTTAATGGTGTGATAGGTACTGATTGCATAAGTAGTATTAAATCCAATTACCGTACGATCACGACCACGTATTCCCCTCACCACGTAAGCTATATAAAACGAGACATTACATTGTATTAAGTATCAAAACGACGAAATAGAAAGTCAACAAACATCTCATTTTCCACCAATTCATGAAAATAGATAGTAACAAAAATAAGTGAAATCACAGTACATGTATATTTTTTTCAGCTCTATGGTTCCACAATGTGATAGCCTTAGAGTTTGGTATTGCTGTTAACATTTTCTGGAAGCATTTAGACGACAGTATGTATGATAATAAGGATACCTACGGTAATAAAGACTTAACTCCTGCTTCAAGAGCCATGCAGATAATGGACAGAGCTTTAAAAGCACTGGAAGAACTGCCGGACAGTTATAAAGATTTTTATGGAAGAAGGCTCATAGCAAAGATTGAAAAGAAATCTTTAGTTCATTCAACAAAATCGTGATATTTGTTTTTTTAGTTTTTTTTTATGAAATTGTGCCAGTATTGTTTATTATGGGGTAGGAAGGGTGCTCTAAGATACAATCTCAATCATTGACCATATTAAACACATGCAGTCAAACCTGCCTTAAAGGACACCTCTATATAACAAACCACTGTCTGTAAAGGGCAGTTTATTTTTCCCATTAATGAATAGCGCATATAATTTTAACCTGTAGATAAAGGACAGCTGCTCATAAAGCCCACATTTCAGGTTCACTTGAATGACCTTTATATACAGGTTTGATTGTATTATATAAAAATAAGAATATCTTCCCTCCCCTCCATAAATGTTTTAATGGATTAGATCTTTTAACACTGATAAAGTTGCATGTATCTCAAAATAGATTTAGCCATACATGCACTTACACCAAAATGTTGAAGTACCTAAAAACTGCTGGACAGTTAAAGTAATGTTACTGGATAGAGACTATAACAGCATCTTGAATGAAATGTTTCTTCTTCTGTATTTTGACATCAGAAGTTTTTTTGTTTTTTTGTTTTTTGGTTAGATGTAGGCATGTCTTTGATGATAATATCATAATTATTTGTTACATGTTAATGGATATTGTTATTGGTAATATTATAATTATTGTTACCATGGTTACGAGTTAATGGATAATGTTAATAAAATTGGACAGAATAGTGCATACTTTCTCTATCCTCAAAATTAACTCATGGTATATAATGGTGAGGGTCCCTGTAACTGTAATAAAACAGTAGATTGGATTTACATCTAGGGTTAGGGTTATGGTGTTTAGCGCCACTTGCAACAATATTTCAGTTATATTGTGGTGGTCAGGTTTATTGATTGAGGAAACCAGACTACCAGAACAAAACCAATCAATCTGACACAAGTCACTGATGAACTTTATCACATAATGTTGTATTAGTACAGCTAGCCATGAGCTGAATTCAAACTTACAACTTTAGTGGTGATGGGCACTGATTGCACAGGTAGTTATAAATTCAAGTCAACCAAAGACTATAAAATTGGTATTTGCTGCTTCTTTGCTAGAATGATGTGTCTGAGTGCAGACTGTTATGTCAGTGAGTTAGAACTATAAAGATTGTGTTGGTCTAGTACGAAGTGGACATCATCATCATTACATTGAATGTAACTTATTCTCACCATGAAATAGTGCATATATATAGCTGAAAAATTACTCATTTGGCATTAAACAACAATCAATCATTCTCACAAGGCAAACAATCTACAATATGAGTAATTACTGTAAATTTATGCATAAATCTTTCTTTACAAATAGAGGAAACAATTTCTATCCTTAATAGCTGGAACAGTTTGATAAAAAAGGGGGAAAAAACGTAAATCCACAAAATACTACACAGAAAACTCAAGATTGATCAACATGAACCCAGTTAAAAATTAGGATAAAACTCTGGTGCTCCAGAAAGGTAAGCAGTTCCTCCTGTTCCAGTGGCACCTGTTGTGTTACTGGCGATAAGTCATGAACAACAAAAGTGAGGGATTTTACTATGATAAAGCAACAGTACCTTTCTGTTCCCCTATTCAACATCCAATGAGTGCTTGTATTCAACCAGGTTACTGTGAACTACTAAGCTTGACCTTTTGGATGCGTATTTCCACCTTCCAATTTCAATGGATTAATTTCAGGAAATACCTCTGGGATATACAATATATTTCAATCTCAATTTCTTAACAATTTCATAATTATGAATTTTTAAAAATGTTTTCTCTACATCATCTCGTTTCTGTGTATATTACTTCATCCGCCCCATTCTACAGCAAATTTTAGGTTTGAAGTTTTAAGTCTAATTATTTCCTATTGATTTGAACTGCATAACGTAATGGTTAGTGTGCTTCTCTGGCGTGGGGTAGATAACAAATTCGAGCCCTGGTCGGGTCAAACAAAAGACCATAAAATTGGTATTTGTTGCCTCACTGCTAAGCATGCAGCATTAAGAATAAAGAGCAAAGAGTGGTTGGCTTGGAATAGGATAAGGTGCTGCGACATGTCTAACCAAGGACTGTTGTTTCAGTTAGCTATCACTATAAATATCTATAGATAAGTGTGTTGGTTTGTAGTACAAGGTGGACATCATCATTTCATCGACTACAACTTATTCTTGCCATATGTATTATATAGCTGGAAAAAAAATCACTTCGGCGTTGAGCAACAATCATTCACTCAATCTAACATGCAATATGATTGTAATCATTTTAAAAGTTTTGCAACAGTTCACAGCATTTGAAGTCTGGTTTAAAATATACAATAAGGTCACTTACCACACACCACTCAAATAATTAAATCACAAAACGAGTAGACATGCTTAGTAATATAATTGAAGTTTGTTTTGGGGCAAAAGATGGAGATTACATAACTCCATGCTAAACGTGATTTCACATAGAAATATATCCAAAGATGGATTGTTGATTGATTGATTTTATTGTGTTTAATGCCACTTTCAGCTATATCATGGCGACCAGTTTTAGTGGTGGAAGAAGCTGGAGTACCCAGAGAGAACCACCGACCATGGGCAAGCAACTGGTAAATTTTATCTCTTATGACTGCTAGTCGAGTGCAATCTGTTTTATAATTTACACATCCGGGGGCGATAGGGTTGTACGAGTTGTTAGGTAATCCAACTACCTAACTCATTGAGCAACCTGGGCCCCTCATTATACGTGTGTTGGTCTAGTACAAAGCAGATATCACCATTATAATCTCATTGAATGTAGCTTGTTCTTGCCGTGATATGGCTGAAAAATTGCATATTTATTATTAGTGGTTTTGTGTAGCTATACCTAACTTGAAGTGGAATCACAAAATTAGGGCGAGGGGTCTGGGGGCTGCCTAAGGCCTCCAGTGGGTCCAGGACAAAGCCATGGTAGGGGGCCCAGGGGTGCAAAGTCCCCGGAAGCTCCGCGAATATAGCATATTTCAATGTATAGAAAAACTTAAGAAAGGCCAATAGGCCCTTTCATGGTTATAACAGCCATATTGGATAGGGGGCAAATTTTTGGATAGAGGGAGGAATGGTATGAAAATACAAGAAGCCCTATGTGTGTTGCTGAGCGATTTTTCTTGTCCATGACGTTTTCCTGTTTTTTTTTAACAATTTCTACTTCTATGAAGAAAATTTGCCCCCTATCCAATATGGCTGTAATAACCGTGAAAGGGCCTATTCGACTGGCAGTAAGTCTTTTTTTTTTTTTGACAGAAAGAATCAAGACTGAACAATAAAACGAACAACATTTATGTTTTTTCTATCAATTTTCTATCTGACAGTCATATCTACCAATATAACTTTGTAACCAAGTTTCAAAGTCTAATCATTGTCACTATGAGCTTCAATATCAGGGTCAGCGGCAAAAAGAAAACCTAAACGACCCGTTTTCTTTACAGCAAATACATCTATTACTTTCTCAACATTGATATGCCAGTGCATCCTCAAAACAGATTAGGGAGAGCACGAGAACCTAGAAATTGTGTTCTATTTGGGATAATTTACAAAAGTACATAGAAAACAGAAGAGCACCGTTTTTACAGGTGTCCGGACATCTATTCTTAAAAACAGTTATTGTAAATTCGGAAATTATTGCGTTCATTTATTATTGCGATCTTCGAAAATTTTCACAGATTGCAATTTTTATTATTGCGAAGCATGAAGTCCTCTAGTACAAATGGATACATATGATTCTGAAATACGAGGTTTAATTATTGCGATTTCACTTCAGTCGCATTTTTCGCAATAATAAAAACATCGCAATAATTTCTGAATTTACAGTATCATAAAATACCTCAAGGGAAACTTGTATTTGGATGCTTTTTCTCGTGTCTTTGTCAAAAGTGTGTGTTTCAATCCTTCGTCGCACTGAATGGATGCAGACTGGAGGAGTCCTATGTCTGGGTACAGAGGTTGGAATGAGTCCGAGGATACCATTGAACTTGAGGGACCAGTAGAGACAGAGGCCGGTGGAGGCGATTCAGCAACCTCTGTTGGACTAACCTCATCTTCTTGACTAGATTTTGATGCAAAGAAAGATGATATTTTTCTCTGCATCCTCACGCAGATTCATCACCAATGTAAACAAATGATACAAAACGAAATGTAAACCGATCAATACACCGAAAATGAATCCGGATCCTGACGGCATGCAAAAACTAGAGGCTCCTAGGAGCCTGTAATCGCTCACCTGGCTCAAAGTTGGCCCAGCTGTTTCAGAGGAGATAATTTTTAAGTGAATTTGTGCGAATCTTCTATTTTTAGCAATGGCCGCCATCTTCTTTGGCGGGCAGGGTTGTCGGATATAATTCTGAAGGGGGATCATCTAAAGACCATTTCAGCATAGTTTGGGCCCATTTGACCCAGCGGTTTCAGAGGAGATAATTTTTAAGTGATTTTTTGCCAAATTTTCTATTTTTAGTAATGGCGGATATCTTGGCTGGCGGCCGGGTCGTCGGACAGAATTCTGAAAGGGGATCACCTAAAGACCATTCCACCATAGTTTGGGCCCAATTGGCCCAGCAGTTTCAGAGGAGATAATTTTTAAGTGAGTTTTTGCCA
Organism: Gigantidas platifrons; assembly: GCA_002080005.1. Classification (NCBI taxonomy): domain Eukaryota; kingdom Metazoa; phylum Mollusca; class Bivalvia; order Mytilida; family Modiolidae; genus Gigantidas; species Gigantidas platifrons. Next base: position 150,454 of record MJUT01017855.1, on the reverse strand, counting down.
AATTTTCTATTTTTAGTAACGGCAGCTATCTTGGTTGGCGGCCGGGGTCGTCGGACACAATTCTCAAAGAGGACCATCTGAAGACCATTCCACCATAGTTTGGGCCCAGCAGTTTCAGAGAAGATAATTTGTAAGGGATTTTTTGCCGAATTTTCTATTTTTATTAACGGCAGCCATCTTGGTTGGCGGCCGGTGTCGTCGGACAGAATTCTGAAAGGGGATTACCATTCCACCATAGTTTGGGCCCAGTTGGACCAGCAGTTTCAGATGAGATAATTTTAAGTGATTTTTTGCCAAATTTTCTATCTTTTAGTAACGGCGGCTATCTTGGTTGACGGCCGGGGTCGTCGGACACAATTCTCAAAGAGGACCATCTGAAGAACATTCCACCATAGTTTGGGCCCAATTGGCCCAGCAGTTTCAGAGAAGATAATTTTTAAGTGTTTTTTTGCCGAATTTTCTATTTTTAGTAATGGCAGCCATCTTGATTGGTGGCCGGGGTCGTCGGACAGAATTCTGAAAGGGGATCACCTAAAGACCATTCCACCGTAGTTTGGGCCCAATTGGCCTAGCAATTTCAGAGGAGATAATTTTTAAGTGATTTTTTGCTAAATTTTCTATTTTTAGTAACGGCGGCTATCTTGGATGGCGGCCCGGGTCGTTGGATACAATTCTCAAAGAGGACCATTCCACCATAGTTTGGGCCCAATTGGCCCAGCAGTTTCAGAGAAGATAATTTGTAAGTGATTTTTTGTCGAATTTTCTATTTTTAGTAACGGCAGCCATCTTGGTTGGGGGGGGATTGTCGGACAGAAATCTGAAAGGGAACCACCCAAAGACCATTCCACCAAAGTTTGGTTCAAATTGGCCCATTGGTTTTTGAGGAATTGATTAAAATGCAAAAAGCTAACGACAGACGGACGACGGACGCCCAGCGGTAACAATAACTCACAGTCAGGTGAGCTAAAAATCACTTCAACATGACAATTCTCAATCACCTCTTTCATGTAAATCTACAGAATACGCCAGCACATCTTCTTTTCTTTCTTTCTTACCTTGCCTCCTTCCTTTTTTTTGTTTTTTTGCCGAAACGATGTGGAAGCACATGCATCCGTGCCTCCACATAGCTACGCCTCCGTCACTTGGAAATTGTTTATTATTTGCCTGGATTAACGCCACTTTCATCAATAGTACAGTTTTATCGTGGCAGTCAGTTTTATTGGTGGAGGAAACCTTGATTCAGATAAATACGAAAATGAAGACGATATTTTTTCATCGTCGATTTCGTCAACGTTTAGATTTACTTTCACACGAGGGGCCATCATGGCTGTGATCGTATCACCACTGATGTTGTGAGTTCGAATCTCGATCAGGGCGAGGTGCACAACATAATGTGATAAAGTTTATCAGTGGCTGGTCTGTGGTTTTCTCCGGGTCCTCCGGTTTCCTCCACCAATAAAACTGACCGCCACGATAAAACTGTAATATTGATGAAAGTGGCGTTAAACACCATCAAACAAACAAAACAGAAAGTTTCACACATAACACAATTTAATTTACAGTTTATCAAGGATCAAATATTATAATGCACAGAAGCAAAGCTAACATGCCAAATTCACCTGAAGGGCTATCATGGTCGTGATCGTATAGTAGTTGGATTTACAACTACCTGTGCAATTAGTGCCCATCACCACTAAATTTTGAGGTTTTAATCCCTCTCATGGCCAGGTAATGTGATAAAATTCGTCAGTTACTTGCGACAGGTCAGTAGTTTTCTCTGGGTACTCCGGTTACCTCCACCAATAAAACTGACCGTCACAATTCATATAACTGAAATAGTGTTGAATGTTGTATTAAATACTATGAACATTACCATAACCCTAATTCACCATTACAAATCTGAACAAGAGGCTCACCATGCTTAGATTACTCTACAATCTCTATGCCAAGTTTTCTTCTGGTAGGCCCCTTGCTTGCAGAACGATTGTTGATCGATTGATTGATTAATTGGTGTTTAACACCAAATTTAGTAGTATTTCAGCTATACCATAGCATGATTTTTTTTGTTTTTTTATATATAAATTAAGCGTTATGGATATTGTGGTTAAAGCCACTATCAACAATATTTCAAGCACACATTTAAAAAATAACCAATATATTCTTAGCTTCCAATGAGATTTGAACTGACATCTTTCCAACATGAATGAAATGTACTACCCTTGTACTATAGAAGCCATAAAGATTGTCAATGATATTGGCAATACACAAAGCACATTTACAAATAAATAAAAGCATTTTGGAATCCAGTAGAAGTAAGGAATCTTTAGTCCTCGAAAAGAAAATTTGAATTTACTGGTCCGAATCAAAATCTTGAATTTATTTTATATATATATATATCTAAAAAGAAAACTGAAAAATTTACTGGTCTGAACAATGTTTTACTGGTCTTTTGGCCTGATGACCGGTGCTCTCATCGTGGGGGCTGTTTTATAGCACACATGTGATACTTTCAGTTTAAAAATATTGGAGATTCTTGAAATTTTTATGGGAATTTTGTTATCTTTAGAGGAGATTTTTTCAAATGTGACATGCAGGGTCATTTTTCCCATTTTATATATTTCGTTGGTTATGAAATACAAGCAATCAATGAAATGAATTGTCTGTTTAATTATTTCTGATGTCTGGACTAAGGGTTGGTCTTGTTTGCTGTACACCTCGCCCTGATCGAGATTCGAACTCACAACATCAGTGGTGATAGCCTTACCTAACAACTCATGCAAGCCTATCACCAAAAGGACGTGGGTTCGCGCCCGGCTTTGTAAATTACAAAAAAGGATGCACTCGACTCGCAGCCGCAAGTGATAAAGTTTACCAGTTGCTTGCCCAGGGTCGGTGGTACTCTCTAGGTACTCCGGCTTCTTCCACCACTAAAACTGGTCGCCATGATATAGCTGAAATATTGTTGAAAGTGGCGTTAAACACCAAATCAAATCTTATATAGTCACATTTTCATTGCAGAAGGGATAATATTTTTTTAACTAAATTTTCCCCCACAAGGGAGATAACCTATAAAACATTGGCAAACATTTGCCCTGCCGGGAAACAACCCTATTGTTCCCCGCCGAACAACCCAATTTTCCACCACAAGGGAGATAACCTATATGAGGTCACTTTTTTCATTGAAGAAGGAATGGTCTTGTAAGAGGGGGATTACTATGCTACTAAATTTCGCCCCCACTTATAAGGTCATTTTTTAAGCAGGGATGTCCTCTTTAGAGAGGGACTACCATAATGATTTTGTTGTATAAATTTTTTGATGATAATTATAATGTTGTATATCTGTATGAACATTGTTACAATGAAACTTATTTATTGTTAATTATAAGATAAAATTATTGATGCAATACATGTGTTAACAATAATCTGTTATTATATTACTATAGAATCTTAAAGGCATCATGTATCTGGTTATATCAATCCTTCACATTCAGGGTTAGAGTTATGGTGTTTAAAGCCACTTTCAACAATATTTCAGTTATATCATGGAGATCAGTTTTATTGGTTGAGGAAGCCGGAGTACCAGGAGAAAACCATCGAACTGTCGCAAGTCACTGACAAACTTTATCACATAAGTTGTGTTGAGTACACCTCGCCATGAACGGGGTTCGAACTCACAACTTTAGTGGAGATATATTGTTGAAGGCATCCTATATCTGGTTACATCTATTGTTTTAATATCAGAAGCCATCCACTCCTTCTTAAACAGTATTGGTTGTGTAATGGTTAGTGTACTCACCTCAGGAGTCATAGATCGTGGATTGAGCCCTGGTTGGGTCAAACCAAAGATCATAAACTGGTATTTGCTGCCTCTCTACTAAGCTTTCAGTGTTAAGGAGTAAGAGGACAGTTTCAGCTTGGAATCAGGACAGTGTGCCAGAGTGGAGAGACATGTCGACCTGGGGACGGTACAAAATAGACATCATCATCATCATCTCATCCATATGCAACTTGATCTCGCCATGATATAGCTGAAACATTATTTATGTGGCATTAACCAACAATCACTCACTCATAAGAGGTTTAACCACTATACTGTTAAATACCTAGATAATTTGCAGGCTCTCCACTGATTGATTGTTTGAAATTTGACCTTTGGAGTGATCCCCATCTACATTAGTGATTGTTGTTTAATGCAATTAAGTGAGCAATTTTATACAGCCGCAAAAAGTTTTCAATCCTATTATGGTATGAGTTTGTCATCTGTTTGTATAAACAATGTTTTTTTCTCAATAATTTTTGCTGTAGTTGAATGATCCTTGAAAAATTGTCATGGAAACGAATTTAGCTATGTCTTCACCATGCGTTAGTGTCTTGTGTCCAATGAGATAAATAAACATTTCTGCATGTCCCTTAGCTTCCATGCTTGTGTCATTTACCAGTAACAGGGCGGGTATCACATGTGGAGCAGGAACTGCTAAAACTTATGGAGCTCAGAGTTTACCCCCGGGTTATAGTGAGATTCATGTTACTCGAACTTTAGTTTTCTGTGTAGTGTATTGAAGATCGTTGTTTGTCTAGCGGTAATAAAATTTGGTGAAAGTTTTCAATAATTTTGGAAAGCGGTTTCCTTGGTGTACAAGTTTTTTTTGTCCCCCGACGCTTTACGTCAGTGAAAAAATGGTCCAGACGTTTGTAAAATGCTCGGAATGAAGGTTCTTACAAGACGGATGTATAAAAAACATTTCCAGTGTAGAAAAATATCCACGAAGCGTATCACTTTGCGTCCGTTTAGGACTAATGACGATTGTTTACATTTTGGAGCAAAAATGCATTTCATAACTTTCCCTATATACTATATATATATATACATTATTTTTTTTACTCTTCCTTTATTTAAATCATTGAAATTCAAGCGACTGTGGTCATACACATGCCATTTTGTGACTTGGGCTACATTTGCAAAGTAGAATAACCAAGTTTGTAAGCAAATATATCAGTAAATTACAACTTTTATAAATACATTGATTAATTAGCTCACGTGATCCAAGGAGTCATGTTAGCTATTGCTACCACTTGTTGTCCATCGCTAGCTTTTTACATTTTAATCTTCTCTGAAACCACCGGGCCAATTAGGACCAAACTTTGCAGGGATGGTCCTTCGGTTGTCCCCTTTCAAAATTATGTCGGACTACCCCGCCCACCAACCAAGATGGCTGTCATTGCTAAAAATAGAAAATTCGGCAAAAAATTAATTAAAAATCTTCTCGTCTGAAACTGCTCAGCCAATTGAGACCAGACATTTGTGAAATGGTCCTTGGGTGGTCCCCTTTCAAAATTATTTAAGTCAGGTGAGTGATACAGGCTCACCTGAACCTCTAGTTCACAGTAGTTTCAAAATTTAAACTTACCATATAACATTGGCGTCGGGGGACCAGTGGCCACCGGCCTTTTATCTGTTTTCACCAGATTACGGTCATTGAAGTCAGACACATTATTGCAAATAATAAATGTAACACTGAGAGCTTAGTAGAGAAGCAGCAAATATTGGTTTGACACAACCAGGGCTCAATCCACGATCTACGACTCCTGAGGTGAGTACACTAACCATTACACAACCAATACTGTTTAAGAAGGAGTGGATGGCTTCTGATATTAAAACAATAGATGTAACCAGATATAGGATGCCTTCAAGAATATATCACCACTAACGTTGTGATGGCGAGATGTAGTCAACACAATATATGTGATAAAGTTCGTCAGTGACTTGCAACAGTTCGATGGTTTTCTCCTGGAACTCCGGTTTCCTTAACCAAATTTACTAGGTACAAGATGCATTTCGATACAGAATTAACGGTTCTCTGAGCCAAATATATTAATAACTCCATTACGTATTTTAAGTAACATTTTGGAATAAGATAACTTGAGTCAAAGTCGATACCAAGGAGCTGATATTCTTATAACTATTTACCATTCTACTAGCAAGACCCTTCATTCATATGACGATTGGAATTTTCAATGAATGGCTAGTTAAATATTTCTGTGGACATAGAATTGTTTTAAAAGCCATTCTACTATTTTAATATACTCTCGATTATCTGGCAACTTTTGCTGGCAGTAAAATGGCGTCATATGTTTTCGTATAAAGCAAATACAGGGCCGATATACGGGATGGAAACGAATGTAAAATCCGGAAATGGCTGGTTTTAAAATTTAATGGGTCTGACCATCTACAAATCATACTACATCTAAATAAAATAACAGAATGTTTGAAAATGACCACTTTCAAAATTGTGTTTACTTTTGATGTTTTTTTTAGTGCTGAAACCACATGCACTGCAAGGTGACATGTATTTTATATAAGAAACAGGCACATTTCAGTCAGCTCTTTTGTTTACAAGTACGATCAGTGACCCCATGACAGTCACATGACAGGAAGAGCCGGTATCTGAGAGGCAGACGACATAGTTCAATTTTGTATAGCCCTTCTGGATTTTTTTCCAGCTACTTTATAATTAAAGTAAATTTTTAGCATTACAAAAAGTATGGTTCAGTAGGTAGGATCACTATTTTGGTACCTACGTCTTTAAAAGCAACTTGAACATTTTTGACAGATGTCACGTTGGAGTCCTGTTTACGTTTCAGAAATAGAAACCGGAAGACACGTCAAAAATAAAGCGTGCGATGTGGAAATCTAAATAAAATGGATGATACGAAAACCTATGACATACGAAAACATATACCGGGACGATACTTCCTCTCCTCCCCACCTCACCACCATTTCATTCACAAATTGTATCTCAAAAAGTCTTATATCAAGCGGGCGTATTTGTTTTCTAGACTTCTATTAATTCATCAGAACTTGGCAAAAGGGGAATAACTGGAATATTATTTTTAAAGTATAGTTGAGGTAGCAAATTGTCATGGCTATTATTTGGAACAACTCTGTGGTTTAAGAAAATTTCGTTCCGAATGACAAACAGTAGCCCGATTTCATTGTAGCCCAGATTCACCCGACACCAAGTTTAACTATGATTGGATTATTTCAGACAGATGTCAGCGTACTAGTATCTGACAAAATAAATCAGTAAAAAAGTGCCAACATATTCCTCCTGAATAGAAGATCATAGAATATATATTTACGGTATTAAATTTATTTCTATTAGTGTTAGGGATAGGGTTATGGGGTTTCCCTGAAAAACTTTATCATATAATGTTGTATCGAGTACATCTCGCCATTAGAGGGATAAGGGTAATAACAAAATTACCGAGCACCGAGCAATCTCCCAAAGGGAAAGGCAAACCAAACCTCATAAGTCAACAAACAGACAAAATCAGTCAAAAACCGGAAACTGGGAAAACCGCAATGGCCCTGACTTGGTACAAGCATTTCCAAAGCAATGGTGGGTTGAATCAGATTTTACGGCGCCAAACCTCCCGATTCCATTATGGTTAAAAGGTTCCGGTTGTCACTATAACATCATTTTTAACAATACTGGGATTCGAAATCACAACGTTAGTGGTGATAAGGTGGTTCTAAATCCAACTACTATACGATCACGACCACGACTGCCCCTATTTTTCTATTAAAATGTAATGACAGATGAAAAAAGGAAAGCATGTAGATAATTAGTCTGTAATTCATGTCAGTTCTATTGCGTAAAGTGATATTGTTATAAATGTCAAATATTACAAAATAACAAATATACACATTTAAACAACAAATAATGGGGGGAGAGTATACGTATCAGCCAGATATATAGTTTATCATTTGATCAAGTAAAGCAACAAAGAATATGTATTAGATATATCCAACATCAAAGAAGCAAAACGTAAAGAGGTACCAAAAGGAGAGGGATAATATTACCTGATCGCGACACGAATGAATAAACAAACTGGTTATAACATTTTCTAACGGCAAACAAATAATCGATTGAATATAGTATATATATTGTGTGCAAATGCACTGTCTAGTAGACAAGTATTTAAATTGCAAACAGGTATATACTTCCGTGTTAAGTTTTCAGAACTGATTTAAATATTAAAATGTTGGGACTAATTTTATTACTGGTTTTCAAAGTTTGCTCATCAATCGATGGTAAGTGGTTACTTAGAAAGAAAAGTATTTGTAACTTAAAATTTTGTAATTAATCAAATATTATGTAATATAAACACATACAGAATATCCCCGTATAGATGTACAGCTTTTTAAAACCTTTCATTTGAATTCATGGCGGTTCAGTGCCTATAGTTTCTTCAATCTTTAACTTAATTACTCATGTAATTTTAGATAACGGCATACAATTACACTTATGATATCATACGTTGATAATATTTATTTAATTTGTACCACTGTTCTTACATCAACATCATGTAGCTGACATAAAGGGTCTCATTCAGGTGACATTTGCTTGGTCAATCAAATTACCGCTTTTCAAATCTTAATTTGTAAAGCTGAACTAATTTGACGACTCTAATTTTCATTGATCCATTTGTCAGTACGGCACGACTGATCTGCACATCATAAGAAGTGCAGTATGCAGAAATATATACCAACAGTGTATCGAATTATAGCAACTCTTCTAAGCGAAGCCAAATTTCTTCTATGAGTTTAACAATTAATATAAACATTCCATATGCGACAAAATGTGATCACATTCTATTGATATGATGTACAACTTTAAGGTTTTAATGCTTACTTGTGTGTTCTAAAGATAATGATAATTTCCCACCTTTTCAGTCAGCTATAAATGTATAGACGGGGTTTTCAAATTATCCCCCTTAGTACTGCACGCCGCCGCTATGTGACATAATTGTTCCGTCCGCCATTAAGGTCGTGAATGTGGATAAACACGCAGATACAACAAGCATTACATACTCGCAGAAGTTTACGATTTTTGAAGGAAAATGTTTGTTTGTTTCCTAATCTTAATAAAAGATACAATGTATGATCCACACTATATAAAAGTGTTTGTTTATATTGAAATTGTGTGTTCGTTGACATAAATAATCGCGTCACATAGCCCCCCTCCCCCTTTTTTCCCCTAAGTAATATCAATATTGTTTATATATTTATGATAAATTATTTCATTATTCCAAGTGGTGATTTAATAAGATTATACACTTCATACAGGATATCTGTAAAATTACGATTATTTAGTAAAATCATTAAACACACAGGTCTACATATTTATACACAAGCAAGAACAACAATCTACAGGATATTCCCTACAAAATTTATTTATACACATGCCATCATGAAATATCTTTGTAAAACAAATCTTACAAACTGCAACTTTGTTCTAAAATGACTGACAATTAATAAAAAGGTAATGCAATACACATATTTAAAAAAAACATATGGGTGAAATCAGAATTATAACATACACTATCCCCCCTTTTTTTATTTTAGGGATTTACTCTGAGGTGTTACTCGTCATCTCATCAGCAATGGTGACTACTCGTATGCTCGACTGCTCGTATAGCTTCACGCGGCAACCAAACTACCAAGCTTTGAAGCTTTTCAACAAGAACTGGCATCCATGAATTATACATTCTACTGGCTAAACCTTTTGAAATTCCAAATCTACGGGCTAAATCATTGAACAGTAAATTTAATTTTAGTTTCATTAACACAAGAAGCAACTGATCGGCGACATCGAGTTGGAAAGATAATGCATTTTCTATTTTCATTAGTTCAACCAAAGTAAAAAATATCACTTTCGTTCGCACCGTATACAACAGAATGGCAATCTGTCACTATACTGCCTTTTGCCGACATCGTACCGGTTTCAGTCATAACTTGAACACCCTTTTCGTCCATGCAAAGTAATTTTGTCTGTGTAAACGTAGTCTGGTTGTTAGTCCATGGTTTCGCGTATGTGTGATCATCTTTTCCCAAAAAGTCTGAATATTTGTATTGTGTCCCGGCGCTAACACTTGACGGTTCAAGACCATTAAATTCACAGATAGCTTCTGGAATGTGTTCCGTTTTATGTCCTGAAGATATAGAAACAGGATCACCGGAATATATCCCCGCACCGCTTTCTTCCTGTATTAGTTTCGTTTTTTTACTTTCGGGTTCATGTCTCATCAGTTTTCGCCAGCCAGGGGTTGTCTTTTTTTCATACCCCAGCTTAAGTTGTGGAATTTGGTTTCTTTCTTTCGGCTTTCCTTCCAAAAAATGTTCCGAGCAAACAAATACCTACTTAGTTAGGAAGATATATTTTTTTATTTAAAGCGATTGCCCACTGTAATCGTATTGACTCCTTAGAGGGCATCGTATGTAGTCTATATGGAATCATACAAGAACAGTCTTCATGTTTTTGTTTATGTAATTCAGAAAAAGTTTGTTTCCATTCATTTAATTTACGGCGATTATTTGAACAACCGTCACAGTGACGGCACACGAATTTTCACCACCTTTTTATATTTTACTTCACTGGCCATAATTTAAATACAAGAAATAATACCCCAAAAAAATCGATGTGAAAATAAAAGACAGCTAATTTTTTCTATAGATTATTGATACACGTGTGTTATCTTTCACGACTGTTATGGCCGACGCAGCACGTGACCTCTTAATGGCAGCCCCCGTGGTTTTGAGATAAGCTGGTGATAACCCCGTCTATATACCGGGATATCAGGTTAAATGAACCTGCTCCTCTCCAGATTGATGTCAGATGTAGATGTACGACCTATTAGAAGGGGGTGGGGCAGTTTAAGCCTCTTTACTACGTGAAAAGTATAGAAATTCAGTATCGTCTTCTGACGGAGCTTAATTTTCACATTTTTTAACGTGTCGGAGTTTGTAAAGTAGATTCAAATGTTTATACCTTTCTCGTAGTAAAACTTCTTATCAAAGGTGGATCTAAGAACAATAATCAATTATCCCATTTATGTACACATATATACAAATGATAGTTTTATCATATAGTTGACAGGTCGAAAGATGACTGTTTAAAGCGGTCGACAAAAATTTCGAAAACGCAATATGTCATTTTCTGCTTCTTTTTGTCGGCGTAAAATCGGGAATTTCTCAAGAAGGACATCTAGGACCAAAAGATATGAAGGTTTATCAAACGTTTTTGTTTTCAGTTAAAACAATGTCTTTTGAGAAATAAAATTGCGTAGATATTGTCGCAAATATGTATGGAAACTGTTACATAAATAGGAAAATACTTGTAAAATCTCAAAAACAAATAATTAAGTCTTGTGTAATATATTTTTGCTACTATCATTACAACATTATTGTTGAATTAGTTGTTTATTTCGTTTCATTGAAATACAAAAAAGATGGCGAGAAACGACTAAACACTGTTTGTTAAACTTTCATGTCATATTAATTTTGGTACTTGTGCCATTTATCCTCTGTATAACAGCATAAATAAACACGATAAAATATTCTTTAGTCATTCCATCATTGTTTTGTTTTTTTTATTTTTGAAATTGCATTTGTCTTTTCTGTAAGTAATTGATACTTATAATTTATTGCTTAGCAATTTTGAATTTATTTCAGTGGAAGCCATACCAGGAAGTACCACTACATTAACATGTCCATTGCAAGGGTCGTCTTTTAAATGGCAAAAGTTGGTGAATTCTAATTTGTCTCCACTTCAGCAAGGAACTAAATACGGGAATGTGAATACTGCATCTCTGATTATATATAATGTTGATCCAGGTGACGACGGTTATTATCTTTGCACAGTTGGTTCACATAACAGATATATAAAAGTTACTGTTATAGGTAAGTAAAGTAGATAAGACAAGGGGAGTCCAGCGAAAACAATAGGCATTGAGAAGTAAACCGCAAACATAACAGAACAAATGACTAAATGAATGTTCGTACACAGACTGTATTTACCATATCGCTCCGTCTCAGCGAAAGCATTAACAAAACGTTTTTAATATGTTTGTCTTAGAAATGTCCTGTAATCGGATGCAATTAAAAAGTTGGCTATTGTTAGCAAACGGATATTTACAGAAACTATGATTTACATAGCATTTGGAAAGAGTGACTCAGATTATACACTGTTTCTGTTTATCTCGGGGTAATTTTCAGTTCAACAATATTCTACATACACAACATAAAGTTCGGTAATGGATGACTGCAAAATAGTTATGCTTAATTGTAGCATTCGGAATAAAATGGAAAACTAATTATACCTCACTGTAGGATCAAATCCAAAATCGGATCGAATAATCGCAAAAAACAGAGCTAAAATCGAACCTACAAATATATGCATGACCGCTCACGTTCCGTGTCTTGGATATGTACTTCAATAACAAGTAGTGGGATTAAACTAGCTATATGTGTTATAGTTGTATGGGGCCACTAGCTATGTATTATATAGTTTATGAGCTCAACATTTCATTCTTAGTGAAAAAAGATGCGATCATGCCAGTGTTTCACCATACGAGTAAATTGTCGAATTCATCATCACTTTCATCGCTTTCTGTAATATTTTCCTCGACAAAAACGTTGGCTTATTGTCGTGGAATGAAATCACCAGTATCAACCCTTACATATAACTTGGTGAGGAGAGATGTCATACAGAACGGTCGAATTTTGAACTTCATAGAAAGTATATTTAATCATGGTGACACAGAAGTTGCCATACATGTATGTTTAACATAAATATAGTTGATGGCCTCAAACATAAAAAAAATGTACACAAGGCCATCATGCGACATAATAGTGAAATAATGGTTATCTTCGAATTTGAATTTGAATTTTGAATTTATTTTGATGTTGAACGCCGCTTTCAGTAATATTTCAGCTATATCATGACGACCAGAGCACCCTTTTTGTAATTTACAAAGCTGGACGCGAATCCACGCCGTATTGGTGATAGGCTTGTAAGAGTTGTTGTATCTAACGACCTAACTCATAAGTGAATCAAACGATATGCCTTTTCTCATTTAAGCTTTCATACTTCATCTGTTTTAGTTTTTTTAAAAGAAGTATATAACATATGTAAGATGAGTAAAATATTTGATGTTTTTCCCTCTGGAGTCTTCCTAAGTATGAGGGTCCGGTGTCTCTTTAAGCTAGTTAGTTGGATTACCTAACAACTCATGCAAGTCTATCACCAATAAGGAGTGGGTTCGCACAAGGCTATGTAAATTACAAAAAAGGTGCACTCAACTTGCATCCACAAGTGGTGAAGCTTACCAGTTAATTGGCCATGGTCGATGGTTCTCTCAGGGTACTCCGGTTTGATATAGCTGAAATATTGCTTATATTGGCGTTAAGCACAATCAATCAATCAATCAATCAATCAATCAATCAATCAATCAATCAATCAAACGAATCAACCTAAGAATGTTTTTTCATCCTAAATCTGTGAGAATAACATAGAGGATAAATATTGAAAATCCTACAAGGATAAATATATTTTTTACAAATGATTCAGTGATAGTGAGCATTTCTTGTTTCAAAAAGTTCATGCGATATACAACAAGAGTAAAGCGTCATAGAATGTTTCCCCACAACATAGCATCAGCAATCTGCAAATTAAAACATTGTAAAGGTATACCCCGATTGTTAATAACATGCAGTATGCATAATCAAAAATATTACAAGGATAAATTTCAAAGAGTACATATAATATACTGAGTAAAAATATGGCTTAGCAACAATTTTTTCCCCCGCATATTAATTAATTTTTTTTGGCAATTTGCGACTATAAATATTATAGAAATCATATGGCTAATCAATACAAAAGACATTTAAAACAGGCATAATAACGTTTTGCTTGAGTCATTTCGCGCGGAAAATTAGCTGCACGTGCAGTAGATGTTTTTTACATGTCTTACCTGTTTATGCTTTCCGAAAGTTTGTTTCATCGACAATTTGCTCTTGAATAAGGTTAAAAACAGAAGAAAAACATTTTTCTTGTAACAAAAGTTTTATGGCGTGCCGTAGAGGACTTCCACAAAATGACCGCCATCGGTATGTTGGAACGCGGAAGAACGGTAAATGACGTTGCTCTGCCATTTGGTGTTCACCGTACAACCATATATAGGTTAGCAGAACGTTTCAGGACCACTGGCACAGTTAAGGATAGACCAAGATCCGGTAGACCAAAACGGCTTACTCCTAGAGAAGAACGTTACATCAGGATCACTGGCACAGTTAAGGATAGGCCAAGATCCGGTAGACCAAAACGTCTCACTCCTAGAGAAGAACGTTACATCAGGATTACAACAGGTCGTGACCGCTTCTTACCAGCAGCACGGATTGTCGACAGAGTACGGAGAGCAACTGGAGTCACATATCCGCATGGACAAATCAGCAATTGCGCCGAAACTGGAGGACAGTACTTTTTTCGGCTGAATCTCGATTCACACTAAAATTTGCAGATGGTCGTATTCGTGTCTGGAGAGGCCTGTTGAGCGCTTTGCGGTGGATTGTACTATGCCAGTTGACCGCTTTGGTGGCAGATAGTTACTGTTGTGGGGAGGAGTGCATTACGCAGGTAAGACCTATTTGATTGTGATACGACAAACACTGAATGCACAGCGCTACTGTGATGACATTTACACCCTGGTGTGGTGCCGTTCATGCACAAAAACAATCGTTTTGTCTTTCAGCAGAACAATGTTCGGTCACACACCGCTCGTCTCTCCATGAACTTTTTACAGGCCAACAATGTTAATACATTACCCTGGCTGAGTCGTTCTCCTGATCTGGCTCCTATTGAACATGTTTTGGACATGCTAAACAGACAAATTCGAGAGAATCATCATCCATTCAACTCTTTGCAGGAATTGGAAAATGCGCTCATCATTGAATGGGATGCTATTCCATAGTACAAGTTCCAACAAATCAACAGAGGCATGCAAAAAGATGTAGAGCTACCATTACTGCCAACGGGACCTGGACAAGATACTGACATTGTGGATTTATGTATGAATTCATCATGTGTCAAGCATTGCAATTCAGAAAGTTTGTGAATTACGATTGTTTGTACGTTCATGTTGCTCTTTATTGTTGTTTTTGTTTGTTAGGACAATACATTTATTGTTATACAATGAATTATTTTTGAAAATATAAAATTAAAATTATTTGCTGCTATGCTTTTCTTGCTTAGTATATATACATGTATATATATTCGGAAATTGTCCCATTTTGTTTTCAACAGCAGCTTCAATAGTCTGTATATTTATTTGTCTAAACATAAAAGCGTGAATAACATACAATGGGAATAGTGTATATTATTTCTGGATAAAAATACAGTGTCCCAATGTATTTCGTGTTCCAAACACTACATAACATATCTACAATGAATAATTCAGCCAATGTTATTACAAAAGCAGGCTTCAATAATTTCAGTTTTGGTTAATGATGTTTAACGCCACTTTCAACAATATTTGAGTAATTTCGTCGCGGTCAGTTTTATTGGTGGAGGAAACCGGAGTGTTAGGAGAAAATAACCGACCTACCGCAAGTCACTAACAAATCTATCACATAATGTTGCTTTGAGTACACCTCGCCATGAACGGGGTTCGAACTCACTACTTTAGTGGTGATAGGCATTGATTGGACAGAATAAGGTTTTCAAATGTTATACTGAAGTACTAGTCTATAATATGAATAAAATACACAACGTTTTCTATATAAAAGATAGGTATAAGCGTTTTTTAGTGATTATATAATATTGGCAATAATATCATCTTCTATCGACATATCCTTCTTAAATAACACTTTAATTAATTAAGAGGCATCCTTGGTTCAGTAGCTTCCTTGTTAACAGCAACCATCTATCAATGAAATCCTGACAGGAATCACATGCCCTGGAATATCGTATCAACTGAGAGATATATACTTCATATGCAGGTGCTGCTCGAATGTTGCTACATATAAATAGAAAGTTCACAATGAGAAAATTGAAATCATCTCTTTTGTCTTAAAGTATCGTTCTTAATCTCCCCTAACTGTCAATTTCGAGATGTAGGTCAAGGTATGAAGTAGACCTATCTGTATATATGATATCCTTTATTTCAAGAATTATTTAGTGAAAGGACATAATCTATATAGCAGAATGTGAAATTAAATGATCGGGCTAGCTTATTTTCGTTTTTCTTGAGAAACCACTGTATGAAGTTTGCCTCATACGAATAAATTCACCATAGAAACAGTTAATATCGACAGTCTATTACTTACTAACCATGATGATATCTTTGTATAATTGTATATGTATACTTTGTAGATTTGAAAATCATTATTGATGCTTAAAATTGAACTGACACAACCTAATCATCATGTTCATCCACAAACATAGTGGTAATGAAAAACAGAAATTATTACAATGTTGCATGCTATGTTATTATAATATATGGAATACATTGAAAACAGATATTTAACAGATATTTGTAATACTTTATTCATTTTAGCTTAAGCATATTATATTGTCTAAATAATGAGTGTACCCTATAAAGGTCATGAACTCTAAACTTGATATCTACGTTTTTATTACTATCATTAGGTCGCTTCCTCTGCTGGTGGACTATTAGTCTCCGGAGGTATCATCTGCCCAGTAGTCAGTGTTACTATCACTTGGTCGCTTCCTCTGGTGGTGGAGTATTAGTCCTCGCTTGTACCATCCACCCAGTAGTCAGTGTTACTATCACTAGGTCGTTTCCCCTGCTGGTGGACTATTAGTCCTCGCTGGTATCATCCACCCAGTAGTCAGTGTTACTATCACTAGGTCGCTTCCACTGCTGGTGAACTATTAGTCCTCGCTGGTATCATCCACCCAGTAGTCAGTGTTACTATTACTAGGTCGCATCCTCTGCTGGTGGACTATTAGTCCTCGCTGGTATCATCCACCCAGTAGCCAGTGTTTCGACACTGACATCGTTTATTAGATACTCATAATTGAAATTTTACAGTTACTAAACAATGTAATTATTGCTAAAACTATTGTTCTCCTCACTCAGGCATATGTGACCATAGCCCGATTTTTAGCGATCCTGTTTATGCCCATACCATATTTTTTTATTTGGTTTTCCAATCTGGAGATTATAACAGAAACGCCTAGTGCGTATTAAATTTGATATCTGTGTTTTTATTATTATAATGTAGAATGCTATGTTACAATATTATACTTTACGTTTTTATTATCATAATGTAGGATGCTATATTACAATAGTATACTTTACGTTTTTATTATTATAATGTAGGATGCTATATTTCAATATTATACTTTACGTTTTTATTATTATAATGTAGGATGCTATATTACAATATTATACTTTACGTTTTTATTATTATAATGTAGGATGCTATATT
>MJUT01017855.1:101169-115765 GCA_002080005.1 Gigantidas platifrons | reverse complement strand
ATATGAAAAATCTTTAGTTGTAATTATAATAAAAACTATAAGAATGCTTGGAGCTTTCGACTGAGCAACCAGTCTGCGTCAGCATGTTTACTAGAATAATGAAACGTTACATAAACAAACAATACAAACGTCAACGTAACAATGCACGTCCGCAAAACATCTGGCGGCAAAAACAAGTATGAAAAACCACACATTAAATATGAAATATGCACTTATAAAATTAATCTTAGACAAACGTCTGTTCTTATATGTACAGAAGCATTCATGTTTCCTTAGTATTAATGCCATACGGCTTAAAAGTATTTAATTTCTTTTTCCATAAGTTTTCCCTGTTTCTTCTATAAAAATCATATTGATAAAGTTTTTCTAAACCAATAACTTCAAAATGTTCAACTGTGTGATTGTCTGTGTAAAAATATTTCGCAACGGGATCATCGGATTGTCTTCTAATTAGTGAAAAATTTAAAATTTGCCTTTGGTAAAGAGTGTCACCAGTTTCTCCCACATATACGATTTTGTCACATTTGATGCAAAATATGGCATAAACTACGTTAACGGATTTGCAATTAATGTAATTGCGCACTGAATACTGTTTTCCGTTAGTATCATGAAATTTATCTGTATCTTGTAAATATGGACAAAGCGCACAATTTTTACCGCAAGGTTCACTTTTATTAGGCTTTCTAAAAAACATATTGTTGTGCTTCTTATGTATAAGAATGTCCTGTAGATTAGTATCCCTTCGGAATGACAAAATTGACGTATTCGGGAAAACGTTTTTGAGCTTATCAGAATTCTGTAAAGTTTTATGTCGTTTTTGAAGAATTTTGGAAACATTCGGAAGCGCGGAATTGAATGTTAAAACAAGCGGCACACGGTCGATGTTACTAGTTTTATTCTTGTATTTTAATAAATCTGCCCGGCATTTGTTGTCTACACGTCTAAGTTGAGATTCCACAATATCAGATTTGTAACCTCGTTTTGAAAGTTGACTGCAAACTACTTCTCTCCTCTTTTTGTACTGTTTTTCGTCGGAGCAAATACGCTTAATTCGCACTCCTAAACCGTACGGAATAGCACGCTTTGTAGACTCTGGGTGACATGAAGTGCTATGTAAATAAAGATGTTTATCGGACGGCTTACTATATAAATCAGTGGTTAAAAAGTTGTCTTTGATTGAAACTAGGACATCCAAAAATTCTATGCGTTCGGTCGCATACCTCAGTTCAACCTGAATATTAGGATGTATTGAATTAGCCTCACTTTGAAAAAATAGTAATTCATCTATGCCTCCTGTCCAAAGTCCCCAAATGTCATCAACATACCTGTAGTAGGAAAACGGGCTCTTAGAGCAATTTTGTAGAAGTTCTGTTTCCCATTCTCCTAAATATGTACATGCATAATTCATTCCTAATCTCGATCCTATGGCAGTTCCTTCGTTTTGTAAATAATGCCTACCATTAAATGAAAAATTGTTGTTTTGTAATACTGTGTCCATCATATTAATTACATCAGTTGTAGGTATCAAATGATTTTTACGTTTTTCAAGCGCTTTAGTTACTGCAATTTTTGCTTGTTTTCTCGGAACATTTGGGTAAAGTCCTTTTACATCCATGCAAAATATTAAAATATTGTCAGGAAGTGGTTGTTGTATTGTCGATATTTTATTTAAGAAATCCGTTGTGTCCTGTATGTAGCTTGGTAGTGATTTAACATTTTCCTCTAGCTGACTTTCAACTAATTCCGCCATTTCTTCTGTAGGATGATTGCGACCATTGACAATTGTTCTAATTGGAAATTCTTTTTTGTGTAATTTCGGATTTGCTTGTAACTTACCCGGCTGTATTTCTGAGGGCCATAAATATTTTTTAACTTCTGAAGTAATACTTCCATTTTTGTGCATTCCATTTACTAATTTTTTAATTTTGTTAGATATTTTAACGCTCATATCTTCCTTAACCTCTTCGTACGATTTCGATTTTAACCACTGATTTATATAGTAAGCCGTCCGATAAACATCTTTATTTACATAGCACTTCATGTCACCCAGAGTCTACAAAGCGTGCTATTCCGTACGGTTTAGGAGTGCGAATTAAGCGTATTTGCTCCGACGAAAAACAGTACGAAAAGAGGAGAGAAGTAGTTTGCAGTCAACNAATTCCAGAACCCTTGTCCGCAGGGCGAATTACAATACTGTTGTCATGAAATAACTGTTTTATTGCCTCTTCTTCCGATCGCGTTATATTTTTACTGAAATCCCGTCTTAACCCTCTGATGATGTCATCCTTTACCTCCTTAATGTATTGATCTAACCACTTATCCCTACCTTCTCGAGGTGTCCACGTACTTTTCTTTTTAAGTTTAAATTTATCGCCTTTTTCAACAGCTTCGGAATTATCGTCTTTATCATAAAAATATTCTTTTAATCGCATCCGTCTTTCCCATAATTGGAGATCTATAAGTAACTTACTGAAATCAATGTCAGTTTTTGTTGGTACAAATTTGAGCCCTTTCTGTAATATACTTAATTGTGGTTGACTTAGTCTTTTAGATGATAGACTAACAACTTATTTTACATTGTCCTCCCTTGCAAATTGCAATTCCCTGCCACATTCAATATCTGAGTTTGTATGACATACCGCGGTTTCTGATTCCATCACATTTTCTACTATCTCTGTTGCCTCGTTTGTTTTCGGTTCGGATGAGTCGGAAGTTGCGCTTATGTTGTTACAGCCGCATGGTCTCTTATTTGATTCAATGATATTAAAGTGGTTACTTTTATATGAAATCGTGATGAAATCTTTAAGATGGTTGCAATCTCCAATTGGATATTTATGCCATGAATTTCCTTTGCTTTTTTCCAAATGTACAAAAATGTCAATGTCGTATCTAAAAGCGGCTGCGAATATTTCAGATTCCGTAGCCCAGGATCTTATACTTCCGTCCATATGTTTGATATTTTCTAAATGGTTTTCAAAATTTCCTGTCACATATTCACGGTAAAAGGATTTATTCCGAGTTAACTCTAAAATCACATTACTTCTTATTCCTGGGTGCAATTCTTGGTTTCCAAATATTTTATGTGCAATACATCTATAAAAACAGTTCCCGTCTCCTAAAATTGGAATTTCCCTTATAATTTTTTTATTTACATCTCCATCAAAACATTGTTTGTCCGTTACGGCATACATATTGCGGAACTTCTTGTCTTTGACTTGATCAAGTTTTTTGGTTAACTGCTTCACCTTTGAACCTATTTGAGTTGTTATATCCAGTAACTGATTTTTAGAAACAATCTCTGATAAATGTTCTTTTTTACGAAATTCTATGTCCTGAAGTTGGCTAATAGTTCTTACACATACCTTTAAACTTTCTTTTATTAACTGCTCCGATGTCTGCGTAAGTATGTTATGAATATTTCCCTGTTCGATCACTGTTCCATCCAGGTTCAAATTCCATTTCAGTTGAAATCCTTTGGGAATAACTCCTTGTTTAACAACAATTTTCTAAAAAATGTTTGTGGCTTTCATATCTTGCTCTTTTCTCAAGTGTCTTGCGTAAGTAACGCACATCAACATTCAATTGTTCCCTCATATTAACGCTTAAACATCCCGGTGTTTAAATATGAAAAATCTTTAGTTGTAATTATAATAAAAACTATAAGAATGCTTGGAGCTTTCGACTGAGCAACCAGTCTGCGTCAGCATGTTTACTAGAATAATGAAACATATAATATATATATTTAGAGTATACAATATGGAGTTCAGCATCCAACAACAAAATCACAACTCAAGGAAAACGTCTTGAAGAATAGATATAGAACTACTTTACCATGTAAGTATAAAATGATGAAATATTGTATTACGATTGTTACTTTTTAGTGGACTGAATGATAACAAAATAATTTGGGGAATGTGTTTAACCTGATAGCTGATTGTCTCAGCTGAGTTTCAGTGCTGGTTTGGCCATTTGTTATTGCTTACGTCTTCAATGTTTTGTTATGTCGGTGTCGAGTTGAGTAATTTATATACTTTAATAGGCATGTGTTGTTATGTTAGTTCCGTATTGTGATGTCCGTTACGATTTCCCCATAAACAATGTTCGGTTGTTTCTACCCCCAGTTGTTTCTAGGAGGACTCTCGTCTTACTTGTGCTGTTTGGGTAATTGCGCATAGTGGTGTCCTACGACTAGACGAATACCATGGAGGGTGTCTTATAAGATGCAGGAACTGCTTACCTTTAGTGAGCACTTGGGATGACCACCGATATCTGGTGGAGTCCGTGTTGCTCATCGTTTAAGTTGTCTCTGCTGGGTTTTTTCTTGTTTTCATCCTGTGTCTTGTGTGGGCAATGTTGCCAGTATCTCTGAATTGTCCATTCTCGATTGCCCCTTTGGTTTTGTCTAAAGTTTATTTAGTATTGATATACTTAATGTTAATATGAAAATAAGCTTAAACCGGGACCATGGGTGTAAATAGCTGTGGGCAGAGCAAACATTCAGATTGTTCATATTTTTGACCGCGGTTATCTCGATAGAGAAAAATCAATGATACATAGTTTCACAGGTACCTTTGGAGCAAAATATTTGACAGGCATGGTTACTAGTGTTCCTCTCTACGAGACTTTCAGTATTATTTAAAAAAAATATTCTTCGTCGGTCTAAAATCTACAAAAATCACTTCGAAAATTCAAATTTCTGAAATATGTGACCTTTAGGTCACGTTGGTCATGTGACATACAGTTTCATATATATATTCTGTTCATATCAATGGGGATTTTGATGATAAGCTCCGCCCACAATTTTTTTCGGTAGGAACTACCGCAAAACTCCCCTTTAAAGTGTAATTAAAATAGATAGTGTTCAAGAAAATCGACCATATATATTTTTAAGTATGTTTAAATATTAAATTAAATAATACAAGAAGGCATTATTTTCTTTACACAGATGATCATTCAAGGGTAATTCTAGAAACCGATCATGGATCAGGAAAGTCTGAATATATCAATGCAAATTACATTGACGTGAGTATGACTGGTGTTAACAATTTGTCGGGAAAGTGTTGTTTTCCCTTGTGGCAGTCAGGAGAAACTATTCAATAAAGCAAAAAAGACAAACTGGTATATGTGATGTCTTTTATATTGGAAAATAGATGTGTAATAAGAGCTTAATAAGTTAATTTGAATCTGATTGGCTAATCCGTCTGAAGCAACATTGGTAATACTTGATAACCTGGGTTGGAATTGTGACGAAGCCATCGTATTCATTCGCTTCAGACAAATTCAAATAGTCCAATGGAATAATCGCTCTTAAAATCGAGGATTCATCAAATGTTGTTGTAAAAATTAAAGCATAAAGAAATATTGGAAATTTTTTAACATGTTATACTTTGGATTATTTGCGCTTTTCATAAACCGTTTGCTCGTTTATTAAGCGTAAATTGGGCAAAACCAGGTTATATAGTATAACTTGTTCAACAATTGAAAATGTTCCTTAGATAAATAAAGCAAGGAATTATAATTGTTAATGTAAACATATACGTCTTGTGTATAAAACTGTAATAATGAGAACGGTCTTATCAGATAGCTTAATTTTCTTTTCAGGGTTTTGAAAAAGACAAATGTTACATCGCATCTCAAGGTAATTATACACTGTTAGTGGAGGAATATCATATGCTCTAGATACCACATGTTTTGTGAATTTATATATCTAAGTATAAATTTCACCAGTGACATCTTTTACTATTATCTCCCTTCTAATTCACAGATCGACTTTTCTTAGAAACGAAGTGTATAAAATCGTAGATATCGATTTAGCGCACACGACGCTCATGGTATGCACACGGTCAAAAGATTAGAAATACAAACAATTTTAAAGTCTTTGGGAGCAAGTAAACGAAAGGGACAAAACATGACAGCCAACATCAGCTACGGGCATCTATGTCTGAGGGAGAAGAACCATATCTTTATTAATGATCAGGAACTGTCAATTTAAATAATAGATATATTTAATAAACCATGTCAGTGCCGAACCACAGACCACTGGGCCGATGATACCCTCGGGGACTACTTGTCCGTCAGCAGAAGTATCGAACCATGATATATCAATAACGCTTCTGTTAAAATTGTGGTAGCTACACATTTTTAAAATGATATCTTCATATACATTACTATCATTCTATCATAAAAAGCCGGAATATTTCGAATGATGGAAAACGGAAGACTATATATATCACATTAGGTAGCTGTTTGTACTGCTGCCTCTAAAAGCAAAAAAGATTACAAAAATGAAAAATGTGTTAATTCATATATAATTGAAATGAATCAATTAATTAGTCGAATAATTATTTGACTGTTCTGTCAGGGGCAATCGTGGTTGGGATTATATGGTAGTTTGATTTATGACTACCTATGTAATCGGTGCTTATCACCCTAAAGTTGTGAGTTCGAATCCAGCTCAGGCGAGGTGTACTCGATACACCATTATGTGATAAAGTTTGTCTGTGAGAGGTCGGTGGTTTTCTCCGGGTCCTCCGGTTTCCACCACTCAATAAACGCTGACCGCCACAATATAGCNGGACATCTATGTCTGAGAGAGAAGTAAACTAAAGGGACTAAACAAGACAGCCAACATCAGTTAAGGGCATCTATGTCTGAGAGAGAAGTAAACTAAAGGGACTAAACATGACAACCAACATCAGCTAAGGACATCTATGTCTGAGAGAGAAGTAAACTAAAGGGACTAAACATGACAGCCAACATCAGCTAAGGACATCTATGTCTGAGGGAGAAGTAAACTAAAGGGACTAAACAAGACAGCCAACATCAGCTAAGGGCATCTATGTCTGAGGGAGAAGTAAACTAAAGGGACTAAACATGACAGCCAACATCAGCTAAGGTCATCTATGTCTGAGGGAGAAGAACTTTATCTTTATTAATGATTAGGAACTGTCAATTTCAATAATAGATATATTTAATAAACCATGTCAGTGCCGAAACACCGACCACTGGACCAATGATATCCTCGGGGACTAATAGTCCATCAGCAGAAGTATCGACACATAATATATCAATAACGTTTCTGTTAAAATTGTGGTAGCTACACATTTTTAAAATGATATCTTCATATACAATACTATCATTCTATCATAAAAAGCCGGAATATTTCAAATGATGGAAAACGGAAGACTATATATATTACATTAGGTAGCGTTTGTACTGCTGCCTCTAAAAGCAAAAAAGATTACAAAAATGAAAAATGTGTTAATTCATATATAGTTGAAATGAATCAATTAATTAGTCGAGTAATCATTTGACTGTTCTGTCAGGGGCAATCGTGGTTGGGATTGTATGGTAGTTTGATTTATGAATACCTATGTAATCGGTGCTTGTCACCACTAAAGTTGTGAGTTCGAATCCAGCTCAGGCGAGGTGTACTCGATACACCATTATGTGATAAAGTTTGTCTGTGAGAGGTCGGTGGTTTTCTCCGGGTCCTCCGGTTTCCACCACTCAATAAACGCTGACCGCCACAATATAGCGGAAATATTGCTGAAAGTGGAGTTAAGCACCTTATAGCACTAATCCTAGCCCTGTATTGGATTGTATTACATTATAATATGCTACAGGTCCGACAAAGATTACTAATCCAGACCATTGGAACATGATTTGGCAGAACAACGTAAAGAAGATTGTAATGTTGACAAATCTAGAAGAATTAGGAAAGGTTATATATCAATTTATACGTTTTAGTTCAATTTCTATACATTTTTTTTTGTATTTTCTTTACAATTTTGTTTGCCTTTCTGGGGCTGTGGTGGTCGTGATCGTATGGTAGTTGGATATACTACTAGATGGGCAATAAGTACCTATCACCACTGAAGTTGTGAGTTCGAATACCGCTCATGGCGTAGTGTACTCGATACAACATTATGTGATCAAGTTTATCAGTGACTTGCGTCAGTGGTTTTCTCCGGGTCCTCTGGTTTCCTTCCATCAATAAAGCTGACCGCCACGATATTACTGAGATATTGTGGACATTGATGTTAAGCACCATAATCCAACCTTGGTTTCCTTTGTGTGAGAAAAGTCAAATGTTTATGACTTGTTTCTATCAATTATGCTCTTTATAGGTGTATGCTTTGTTTTAGATATCTAAACAAGAATAAATGGTTAGTGATAATGCTGCATATTAATCAATACTATATTTTCATTATGTTTTGATATATAATTTTTATCACTGGACCGATATCTCTGCTGGTGGACTATTTGTCCAAGAAGATATGATCCACCCAATGGTCAATGTTTCCCCACATCCATTGTTTATCAGAATGGAAATCTAAATAATTTAAAAAACCATAGTTCTAAAAGTAACCTTAGTCTTAATAATAATTACATTATTTTGAAATTGTAGATTTCAGTACTAATATATATATAACGTCTGAAAAACCAGTCAACGATCAATCTTACGGGGTGTTGGATCACTACGGTATAACGATACTATACAAGTAAAATAAAATTTATTAACGTCTAAAATGGTTTGTAAAACAACACCAAGTTCACAAAACAAAGTGATAAAGAATTAAGCACTCCGTTGAATGACAAAATTTTCGTCCCACCGAGGAACTTTATCAATGTCTATTTAAATAATATTTAGAACCAATATGGCGTCTTAATTTCAAAACAAGTTTTTGACGGTCCATGTACGGGACAAAAGAACCAGAAATTGCACATATGAAATTACATACATAAAAGAATTGAAATCCTACATATAAATTAATGAAAGTACAATAACAATAATATAAATACACAATCGAGCTACTCATTTAAATAAATGTTAAATTAGAAATAAAAAGAAAAAAGAAAAAAAGAAAATGAGACATTATTGGTAAATGCATCAAATAGAACTGCCAAAAATAGTATTTGTCAAAAATATTTTTGAAAACGGTATGATACCCAAACTCAATCACAATAACGGCCCACCAAAGTGTGGAATATATACTATGGGCCGATTGAGCAAACTGCATGTTCTAATAGGACTGGAAGAGACCAACAAAAATAGGAGTCAAGAAAGGATATTATTTTTTCTCATTGATTCCATTCGGTGACAAGATCTTAAGTTTTCTAATCCAGAAGCTTTCCCTTTCCTGTCTGCTTTTATCATCCCACTTGGGGTTATGGTCAATTATGGTGACCTTCAGTTTACCGAAATAATCATGGTGGCCCGTCGATCTGAGATGTCTGCTGAGTGGAAGGTCAGGTTTGCAATTTGCATCACTTATATGGCCATTCAGGCGTTTACTAAGTTGTTGTTTAGTTTCTCCGATGTATTGAAGGCCACAAATTGCACATTCCAGGAGGTAGATAATATTTTCTGTCTTGCAGTTGTCATTGCAGTATATGACGAATTCTTCTCCTGTATGTGTGCTGCTGAATTTTTGTGTGCATTGGATATTTTTGCACGTCATACATCGTCTCGAATCACATTTTTGACAGTGTCCATTGTAGGCAGATCGAGGTGAGACGTCAGCTCTCACCAAGATATTTTTCAAACTTTTGGGTTTCCTGAAAGCCAAGACGGGTGGTTCGTTGAAGATTTTGCACAATTCTGGGTGTTTTTGTATTGTTGTCCAGTGTTCACAAACGATGTTGGATAAATTACTGAGGGCAGGATGGTATGTGATGACAAATGGTACTCTGTTGTTCGCGTTCTTTTCTTTATATTGGATGAGGTCTTTTCTGTCAATACCACTTGATTTGTTAAAACAATGGTTAATGCTCGCATTGTTGTAACCCCTCTTTTTCAGAAGGCATTTCCGTTCCCCAAGTCGTTTTTTTTAGTTTGTTCATTGGAACAGATGCGTTTTATTCGGAGAGCTTGGCTGTATGGAATACTTTTGGTGCAATGCTTAGGATGACAACTCTGTGGGGACAGGTACTGATGTTTATCTGTCGGTTTGTTGTATATGTCGGTAGACATAAAACCATTTTCACAGGTGGTGTAAGTATCCAGAAAGGAGATGTTATTTCTAGATGTTTCATGGGTGAATTTTATAGTGTGGTGAACATTGTTGGAATGGTCAAAGAAACGATTGAGGGTTTCTTCCGACTCGGTCCACTTCATGTCAACGTCGTCTATGAAACGAAACCAGGAAAGTGGCTTGTGAGGTGCAGATTGTATGATTAGTTTTTCAACTTTCCCCATCAAGATGTTGGCGTATGAAGGTGCCATCTTTGTTCCCATAGTTGTTCCGTTGATTTGTAAAAAAAATGCTCTCCATTAAATGTAAAATTGTTATGCTTCAGTACCAATGTGAGCAACTGGACAATACATTCCGTTGGTGGTTCTTTAATGGCTCTTTTGTCCCAGGCCTCTCGACATGCTTCGAAACCGTCATTATGTGGAATGTTAGGGTATAATGACGTAACGTCCATCGAAACAAGAATGGTCCCCGAAGGAAGGGGGTTCATGGATTCCATTTTTTAAAGATAATCAGTGGTGTCTTTCAAATGTGAGGGTAACGCTTTAGTGCTGTCAGACACTGATTACATAGATAGTTTGTAAATCCAACTATTTAACGAACACGACCACGACGGTCCCTCTTATAGGTTTATTCCACTCTATATGTAGTAAATATATTAAATACATGATGATCCAAATTAAGATATACATTTGAAGGTATTTTTATTTTTTAAGTTTTATATCTATTTAGGCTAAATGTGATAGATACTGGCCAGTTGGTGGTAAACCAATGACACATGGAAGCCTAGTCCTGACACTAGTGACAGAAAAAGAAAGAGCAGCTGATGTAACAAGGGAAATATCTGTTATGAACAAAAAGGTTGGATTTGCATTACATAATTGTTTTTTTTCTAATTCTGAGTTAATGAAAAACAAAACAAACGAAGACCACCTGTTACTTAATCTTCACGAACCAAGGTTTCAACAAATGAGGGTTATTTCCATTCCCGAATCTGAAATCAACATAGAGATATGTCAAGAATGTACGTGTTTGTTTGCTCTTTTTGTTTGTTTTTTGTTTGTTTGTTTGTATTTAGTTTTTTTTTGTTTTTGTTTGTAGGTTATAATTATTTGCATCTGAAATCAACACGATAAACATGGTCATATGTACCCTGTATTTTGATTTCTACATTGCTTATTACGTGTCTAACACTATTTCACTTATATCCTTCCACTCAGTTTATTTGTAGTGAAAACCGTAGTATTGTCCACACAACTGAATCTAGTATATTCCGCCACGGACGACAATCAAACTCCCAAGCTTTATTATAGATAGGTGTTGATTGATATATATCTGTAGATGTACATCTAACTACCTACCATACAAATAATGTTCTGTTGTTCAGCCGATTTGGGAAGACCCATTAACCGTTACATTAATGTAAATGTGTATTTTGGTTAATCTATGTCACATATAAAACAAAAGCTGTACAAAATGACATACAAAGATGGCTAACATGTATACGACCTGCCATCGATATCATTACATCTTCTGTTCCAAAGTGTTCCTTATATCCTTATATCAATTCACAACGAGAGCATATGTACTTAGTAAATGTATATACAATTATTACAATATGATTATTGGCATTTAATCTACCACAATCTAGACAAAAGAGAAGAGAGTTGTAACACAGCACCACTTTACAGCTTGGCCAGATCATGGAACACCGGATCCACTTGATCTAGTACTATTTCACAGACATGTCACGACAGACCATAATCCAATGGAAAGTAGTCCACTTCTGGTTCACTGCAGGTGAACATGTAGTATTTAAATTCAATTTACATCGATACCCAATATGTTTTGTTATTATGGCATACACAATTCAATTTTATTACTCATAGAAACCTATTGTATCACGTTCTTTTGATCGTAATGAATCATGTATGTTATGTTCCATGGAATAGCGAGTCGTGCTATGCTAAAGTATGTCCAAGCCATTACAGTATGCTTAGGATGCCACATATTTGTCCTGGTGTGTGGTGAATCGTGTATGGAATGACTACTGACATGACAGAGTTGATATTATATTTTAGGTTATGATTATGATATGCATATGGCAGCCCAATGAATAAAGAATACAATATTGAATTTTAAGTAATTTCTTATGAAAGTATTTACTTAAGGTAATTGGTAAGAAAATCATTAATGTAAATGTGTATTTTGGTTAATCTATGTCACATATAAAACAAAAGCTGTACAAAATGACATACAAAGATGGCTAACATGTATACGACCTGCCATCGATATCATTATATCCTTATATCAATTCACAACGAGAGCATATGTACTTAGTAAATGTATATACAATTATTACAATATGATTATTGACATTTAATCTACCACAATCTAGACAAAAGAGAAGAGAGTTGTAACCCAGCACCACTTTACAGCTTGGCCAGATCATGGAACACCGGATCCACTTTATCTAGTACTATTTCACAGACATGTCACGACAAACCATAATCCAATGGAAAGTAGTCCACTTCTGGTTCACTGCAGGTAAGCATGTAGTATTTAAATTCAATTTACATCGACACCCAATATGTTTTATTATTATGCCACACAAAATTCAATTAGATTACTCATAGAAACCTATTGTATCCCGTTCTTTTGATCGTAATGAATCATATATGTTGTGTTCCATGGAATAGGGAGTCGTGCTATGTTAAGGTATGTCCAAGCCATTACAGTATGCTTAGGATACCACATATTTGTCCTGGTATGTGGTGAATCGTGTATGGAATGACTACTGACATGACAGAGTTGATATTATATTTTAGGTTATGATTATAATATGCATATGGCAGCCCAATGAATAAAGAATAAAATATTGAATTTTAAGTAATGTCTTATGAAAGTATTTACTTAAGGTAATTGGTAAGAAAATGACCTGCCAAATTCAGAAAAAAAAATCTTTTCGCCCGGATTGATAATCAGCATTTTCAATTTTAATGCATTGGGCTATACATTAATTGTATAACAAAACTACTTAAACTTTGCTCGATCTTTATATTTCTGTGTAGTGTTTTGTAGATCGTTGTTTGTCTTTTTGGTTTTTTTTTCTTTTGACTATTGTGTTTTCTGTCCTCCAATTTACGGATTCTGATGCCACTTTTCGAATCTTCAAAGTGTTCTCCTTATTAAGCTATTTGCAATATTTGAGTTCTTGATATCAGTGATAATAGAAATTAAACGAATGAGTCCGTTGTGAAAAATATAGGGCAACAACTTCAACAATACCAACAAAACTAACAACTACCTCCCACCGCAAAACATTGATCATAAAAACACTTCGGCATATGCTGATGGAAATTTATATCCTTGTATAGAACCAACCGAACCAAACACAGGTTAATTTGATCCAAGCTCTCCACCTCCTTATGACTAGATATCTAACGACAATATACATCTAAAGAAACATTTATAAAACCTGCACTGATTCACTTCCACACTCAAACAGACTACAGAATATAGCCGAAAATTAACGACATCATAAACATAATCAGTACGATAGCAGAGTCATTGAATGTGCCATTCTTAAAATATTGTAAAAATATTGCACTGATTCGCTTCCACTGAAACAGACCACACAATATAAACATCGTTGAATTACAAATAAACATCATCAGTACAATAGCAGAGTCACTGAATGTTCGTGCACTTAAAATATTATATATATATTACAGTGCTGGCATTGGTAGAAGCGGGACATACATTGCACTAGATGCTTTGTTGGAGGAAGGGCGTACCACTGGCTATGTTAATATTGCCAAGTTTCTAAAGAAAATGAGATACAGTCGTATGAATATGATCCAGACTCCTGTAAGTAAAACAATATATTTGTCGAACGTGTCATACGAATATAGTAATGTTACTTTGTCTGCTTCAAATTGCGATGGGGGCCGTCGTGATCACATGGTAGTTGGATTTACAACTACCTTTGTGATCAGTGTCTATCACCATTAACGTTGTGAGTTCTAATCCCGCTCAGGCGATGTGTACGCGATACACAACTGTGTGATAAAGTTTATCAGTGACTTGCGACAGGTGTGTGATTTTCTCAGGGTTCTCCGGTTTCCTCCACCAAGAAAACTGATCGCCATGATATAACTGAAGTTTTGTTGCAAGTGGCGTTACACACCATAACCTAACTGCACCCCAAATTACGCCGAATATTGAAATAAGTCATGGAGTTTGTGTAATGAATCAACATATATTTTTACAGAACCAATACGTCTGTCTACATTACGCTTTACTTGAAGCGTTTACAATGAAGGACACCAGTATGGGGAAAGACAAGTTCAATGAAGTATGGAGAAATATCCAGTCAGACAAACGTCCCATTAATCAGCAAAGGATTTACGAAGAATTTA
This sequence comes from Gigantidas platifrons, assembly GCA_002080005.1. NCBI lineage: Eukaryota > Metazoa > Mollusca > Bivalvia > Mytilida > Modiolidae > Gigantidas > Gigantidas platifrons. The sequence goes on along the minus strand of MJUT01017855.1, from coordinate 101,367 downwards.
AGGTACGGTGTTTAAGGAGCAGTAAATAACTTATCATACGGTTTGTAACTAGAGTAACACGACCGGCGGCACTAGTGGAGCAGGAACTGCTTATCCTTCCAGAGCACCTGCTTTCACCCCCGGTTTTAAGTTGGGATCGTGTTACTTGATCTATAGTTTACTGTGTATTGATTTGTAGATCGTTGTTTGTCCTTTTGG
>MJUT01017855.1:66170-81648 GCA_002080005.1 Gigantidas platifrons | reverse complement strand
ATTTTAGAATCTGATCACAACTTTAACCTATTTCTGATATGATTTCGAATATTAATGCATTTCAAAAGTCGTGGTATGAATCATAGTAAAGGATGCCAACTTAAGTACTCTGTCCGATAGATTTATCCATGTATATATGACAATATATGGAAGGGTAGTATATTTGTGAAGATAAATGTGGCTCCATGAAGGGGGATATATCATTTTCATTTCCTTTCTTCATTCATGACTGATAAACCGGTTTGTAACAAGAGTAACACGATGAATGTCAAGTGTGGAGGAGGATCTACTTACTTATCCGTTGCACTTGAGTTCACCCTCGTTGCTTAGTGCTGTTCGTGTTACTCGATTTTTAGTTTTCTATGAAATGCTTTGTAGATCATTGTTTGTCTTTTTTTGCCATTTTGTTTGTCTGTGCTTCGTATTACGACTTCTTATTACTTTTTTTGGTATCTTCAAACTAGAAAACCGGGTCAACATTTGTAATGTATATCCGATAAATTTGATAACACTTTCAAAAACAAGTACACAAATACTCACCAAAGCAACCAGTAACATTGTTGGGATGTAAATTAGACAGGTATTCTCCATCAAAGTCATTACAAATTATGGATGTTGAAAACGTATGGTTTCCTTTAAGCCATCTCCAGAATGGAATATTATTACAACCACCGCAAGACATATCAAAATCGCTACAAATAAAAATATAACTGCTTATGACTGTTTAATATTAAATCCGTTAGAAGAATAAGAGATCCCAATGTGGAAGCTATGTGGAAGATTACACACAAATAAATTACTATGTAGAGGTAAAATCGATACCCACAAGCCACATATACATGACTATTTTATCGCCAGGCTTTGTACAGGATCTTCAATAAAAAAAAAATGGCAGGTTGAAAAGGAATGACAATTACTCATGTGAAGCAATACGAAATTAATATATAAAAAAGATAAGAGTTCAGCATCATCTGCAAGGCATCGGCAGAAATATGATGGTCCAAATATTTCAAAACAAATGTAACGCTGAAGCAGACATCACCAATAGAACTGCCAAAGCACATGTTTTATAGGCCAGATCACATAACCGGTGTCATCATAAAGTTAAGTATACAGGTTATATTTCGTGTTCAGACACAATACTACAGTTCTACGTACAATACAACTTACAGTGATTCCAGCTGTGGTAGATTGACGAACGCTTTTTCACCAACAAATGATATATTATTGTTACTGATGTTTCTGAAATATATCATCAAATTAGAAAGCAGCATTAGATTCGACATTCTGTCATTGTCAAAGCCTCAACCTTGTGTGTTGTAAGACGAACATTGATACATACATTCAGTGTATGAAATATTTATGCTATAAGTCACACTTTTTGTGACATATACTCTCTATGACTTTTACATTATGTTATAATCATACTTTTTGTGACATATACTCTCTATGACTTTTATATTATGCTATAAGTCAGACTTACTGTGACATATACTCTCCATGGCTGTTGCATTGTGCTATATGTGAGACTTACTATGATATATACACTCCATGGCTGTAATATTGTGTTATAAGTCAGACTTACTGTGACATATACACTCCATGGCTGTAATATTATGTCATAAGTCAGACTTACGGTGACATATACACTCCATGGCTGTAATATTGTGTTATGCGTCAGACTTACTGTGACATATACTCTCCATGACTATAATATTGTGTTATAAGTCAGACGTACTGTGACATATACACTCCATGGCTGTAATATTATGTTATAAGTCAGACTTACTGTGACATATACACTCCATGGCTGTACTATTATGCTATAGGTCAGACTTACTGTGACATATACACTCCATGGCTGTAATATTATGCTATAGGTCAGACTTACTGTGACATATACTCTCCATGGCTGTAATATTATGTTATAAGTCAGACTTACTGTGACATATACTCTCCATGGCTGTAATATTATGCTATAGGTCAGACTTACTGTGACATATACTCTCCATGACTGTAACATTATGTTATAATTCAGACTTACTGTGATATATACTCCCCATGACTGTAATATTGTGTTATAATACATACTATGCCCTCCATGGCAATGGTGATATTACTTCAAACTATCAGTATATTTGATTTATCTGGGATATTATCAGTGTAACCAATGTGTATTTCGAGTTATCTCGGGTAGTAGTAACAATTTGTGTGAATTCACAGTAACGAGATAGTATATGAAGAAATCGAACATACTAAAGATGTAAACAATAGTTGCCTACACAGAAATCTAAAGATTGAGGAACGTAAACAAACAAAAATTTCAGATCCTCTGGAAGGGTAGCAGTTCCTGAAATAGCCCGCTGTATTAATTGTATTTATTTACATCTTCTGATCCACATGTAAATGAATAGAATATCCTTTGAATTATCGAATGGGTATGTATATCATCTATTAAAATGATACTAAAGGGAATCGGATCTCTGTATATTCGTTTAAAACATCTATCATTTCAAAGCTAAAGCCCGACTAAATATATTTATATCACTTTGTTTCATTTTAAAACATTAACTATAACATATACTGACATAATGTGGTAATACATGTGTACAAGTCAAACTACATGATACTCACAGAAAGAACAAAGGCAGTAGATTGTTGAAAGCATGGCCATCAATCACTGATATATAATTATTGTGTAATCGATTAAAATTGAAAACGTAGTTTTACATTGTTGTGGAATGTGATTCTTTTATGTAAATTGTTCTTAAGCAACATAACTTATACATGTATTGAAAATTACAGAAAGTACTAAGATAAGCTGGAGATATCAGGGGTAATCAGAAGACGTAAATCAAAGAAACATACACAATACAATGACTAAAAGAAAAAAGGACAAACAATAAAATACAAAACACTACATCGAAAACTAAAGATTGGTCAACACAAACCCCACCAAGTACCGGGGTGAATTCAGGAGATTCGAAAGGGTAAGTAGTTCCTACTCCACTAGTGGCACCTGTCGTTTTACTCTTGTCACAAACCCGATGATAAGTCATGTATGAGGTAATGACAGGATTGTGATTAAGACAAACAGAGGATATCCATTGTTATTTGTAACGCAGATATACCGTAACAGCTAATTAAGTCATGGCATATACCGTAACAGTTAACACTGTCATGTAATAAAACAAGGGTAATACTTCCATCACATAAAGGTAGGTATAATTTAATTGTAATGAGAAAGACTGCAAGAAATAAAATAATAAAACAAACACTTGAAAATTTGATACTCTGTGTGGATAAAGTGTATATGACATTTTTTTATCATAAAAAGTAAGTGTGACTTGTATTGCATTTTACATCATGTGGTTATGCATTTGTACAAATCATACTAAATGATACTCACAGACGTTCTTGAATTACATACAACATTTGATCTCACACATTTACAAGTTTTTCTTGCACAACCCAATTTGCAATTTTAAACAACAGATTTTAATGATTCCTCTATTTTAATTACGATTATTTCATGTGACTATTTTAATTTGTCGTTGGCTGATGAACACGTTGTTGACGTCACTATGCCAACCCAGACTATCCAATTAACCAATCAGATTGCAGTATTCAAATCAAATTAAATTATATATATATATCACATTTTTCGTTATTATAAAACATAAACTATGAAATATAAGTTTGGTAGATTGTTGAAAGTGTTGTCCTCTATCACTGATATGTCATTGTTGTTTAACCACTTATAAATTGTCAACAAATGTCTTATGTTTATACTTGATTGAATCTGTAGCTTTCTGTCCACGGATAGATATGTCGCCCAACTCAGACACATTATCATGATTGCAAGAAACCATGTCTTTCCTATTTCTTCTTAATGTTTTGTGCTTAGCGTAGAAGCAATAAATACCATTTTAAGTCTTGGTTTCACCAGATCGGGGCTCGAACCCACGATCTACCTCACGATAACCATTACACTATCGACGTGGTTCGCTATATATTGAAGACGTATAATAAGTATGTAGTAACGTTCCTGATTTGATTGATAAAATGAATAACTAAATATACCACACCTTCCGAACAGCTGATATATATAATGGTAAAATCGTAGATGCTGGGGCAAAGTCGTTACCCATAACACATATACACGTGAACTCTAATGTGATTTTGATTGTGTTAGAATTGGGTGTACAAATACACACATACATTTGTCTAAAATAATTGTCATCCAATATCATCAATTGATTATAAATATATTTCAAATTTGGGCATCACGGTTATCATGGTGAATTGGACATCGTCAACAATGAGTGATTTAAGCTCTAATTAAATAACTGTTCATTGCACAATACTCTGATAATCCTACTTACTAAATTACTAGTTATGACAAAGAGGACATTTTGGCTAATCACAAGTCATTTATGTCATTAATGAATATTATATTTAACGAGGAATATGATGACATTTCTCGTTCATATTGAATACAAGAATCCATAGAAAGAAAGGTATAATGCAGGTGCTTCTACTTGTTAAACAAGGAAATTGTTTATAAATATGGCTGAAATTTTGTCTGCAGTAAACGAAAGATTACAATCATACTGTTACAAAGTCTATTCACATAGAAGCTTTAATCACATGTGGATACTGAAACCCCGTAAAGACATTCTCGAAAGATTTATTTCTCTTTATTCTTCGCGAAAATTGCATCTATTAAACAAATTGACTTCCACAGTTTACAAACCATTCCTCTTGAAAAAAATATAAACACGTTTAAAGATATCATTTAAAATTCAATTCAATAAAATGGTAAGCAACGTTACAAGTTTATAATTTTCCGTCACGAATTGACTAATTTCTACGGTATCTGGCGCGAATAAAAACACATAAAATGCGCTGCACAGAAAATGGAGTCATCATAGCGTTGTAGTACCTTATGGATAACATATCTGTAGAGTTCGGAACGCACATTTTTCAGTAATTTGTTTTATATAAAAACATTACCTATAACATATATTGACATATTAGGATTATACTTTTGTACAAATGATACTAAATGCTACTCACAGACGTTTTAAGTTTAGTAGATTGTTGAAAGTGTTGTCCTCTATCACTGATATATCATTCCAGGTTAAATCCCTATAAATAGTCAACAAAGGTCTTATGTTTATACTTTATTAAGTCTGTAACTTTCTTCTCTGTCCTAAGCAATACATATATAGCAAACTATTGCGTAATTTGGAGTTGTTTCAATAAAATGTATATATATTCTTGTTGAGAAAAAATAAACAACCCATACTAATTAATATAGCTATTTAATGTTGCTTTCAAATGTGGTTAAATAAATAAATACCCTCAATCGACACCTGTCACATTGTACTTGCATGTTTGATTATTATTTTAAAAAGTAATGTTACTTTGTAGTGGAATTTGAATATTTTGTGTAAATTGTTCTGAAACTAGATAAATTATAGATATACATGTATTGTAAGTTACAATCAAAGGTATACTTACAACGTAGAAAGGTTCTTCAAGTTGTTGAACGTGTCTGATTTGATTGACGTGATTGTATTGTTATACAAAGAACTGCAAGATAAAAACAAATGAGCAAATACAATCAAATTTAAAAGTTGATACTGTATGTAATTGTATTTCACCGTAATATATTGTATTGTATATTGAATAAAGTATTATACGTTTGTAGTAAGTCTTCGAACGTTCCTAAATATACCACACCGTCAGAACAACTGCTATATATAATGGTAAAATCGTACACACAGACATTATCTCTAACACAAATGCACACAAACTCTAATTTGATTTTGATTGTTAGAATCGCGGACATGAACACACACATATTTGTCTAAAATAATTGTCATCCAGTCAACTGATTATCAATAGGTTTGAGCCTCACGGCTATCATGGTAAATCGGACATCTTTAACAGTGGGTTAATTAAAGATCTTTTCATTGCACAATACTCTGGTAATCCTACTTACTAAAATACTAGTATGACAAAGATGACATTTGGGCTAATCACAAGTTTTTCATGTCATCAATGAATATTATATTTAATGATGACCTTTCTCGTTCATATTGAATACAACAACTTCACAAGAATCCACAGACAGAAAGGTATACTGCAGGGGCTTCTACTATTATTTGTTTAAGAATGATAATAGGCATTCCGTACAATACAAAAATATGCTGCCTTTAGTTGAGGGTGTTATGGTAGATTACCACACTCAGAAAACAAATATCGCCCTCGATTTATCTCGGGTGATATTTTTTCATCGTGTGGTAATCTACCATTAACACCCTCAATTAAAGGCAGCATGTTTATAATATCATTTTAAGACTTTCACCGTTTTGTGTTCATGTTTCTGATGATACTGAGAGATGAATGAGAACAAACTGAAAATAGCTTTGAAAAATGTGAGCGTAAATAAAGCATTCCAGCTATGTTGTTTACAGTAAAGGAGATGATTGTGCAACTTAGTCCCTGATAATTTTGATAAGTGGTGGAACTTTTTGAAAGAATGAATATCTAGTTCGGTATTAGAGATTTTCTCTTTCACCGTTTCCTTTTAATATTGAGCCACTGGTATTTGAATGGGCTCCGCGCATTATCGGTATGAAGCTTTTGCAGTTTAAATTAACAAATTATTGTTTTCATATGTTTCACATATATTGATAAGTACCCTGTGATTATTTAATAAGTCATATTTCTGATAGCTTCCAATCGTGCATAAACGTTAGTGAAAATCTAAGGGACAATCAATCACAAATGGACATTCCAGAGAAACTGGCGAAAAGACGAAGACAAACAAAAACAAACAAACAAGACACAATGTGTGTTGGACACCCCTATATACAAACAAACAAACATCAATAACACAAATAAGACATGAACCCTCCTACAAACAAACATAAATAACACAAATAAGACATGAAACCCTCCAACAAACAAACATAAATAACACAAATAAGACATAAACCCTCCTACAAACAACTGGAGGTAACGAAGAACCAAACATCGTTTTATTATGTCAGTTGGATAGCTAGAATACAATTTATCTGGAGTTTAATTAATGTTATTAAAATTATTTAAACTATTTAAGTCATACACACAATTTGTGGGATATCTGGCAACACAGTTACCACTGCCTGATACTAAAGTGGATTTCTGGACCATGATTAGAGATCACAGCTCTTCAACGATTGTCTTAATCCTGAATGATCAAAAAGAGGTACATAATAACATGCAATTAAAATAACATACATGTACACTTAATTTTTGTGAAGATTTTCGATTTTTGAACAGAATGTTTTGATAATATTGGGATTGGTTTATATACAATTAAGCAATATTTCAGTATATTATTGCGCTCCGTTTCATTGGTATGTTGTACGTTGAGAAAACTACCTACTTTTCGTATGTAACTCAGTTTTTATCGAGTTCACTTCGCCATCTGTAGGAATTTAACTTTCTCTACTTTACGGATAATTGTCAGTGATTACATAGGTAGATGTAAATCCAACAAACAATACGATCACAGTCTTCTCTTCTAGCTTAAGATGTTGGCATAATGTTTTGTGGTTGTTTATGATTTTGAACCTAAAATGTCCCTTTTGAAACATTTTCCTAATATCCAGAAAAATTGAAGATACCAAAAATGTAATTCGAAGCCGTCAGTCGAAGTGGTACATACAATACATTGGCCAAAAGAAGAAGACCAAGTGAACCCCACAACATTTACGAATTGTATTTTATTCATGTAAATTAATTGATACATTAAGAAGCATTACGAAGAGTTTGAAGATAATAAAGAGGTAATCAGAATCCGTAAATCGAAGAAGGACAGACAAGACAATGGACAAAAGAAAAGGACAAACAACGATCTACAAAACATACACACACTAAAGATCGAGTTTATACTTTGATTGTATCGAAATATGAATTTTGTTATGTTATATGATAAACGTATTTTGTAAGCTTCGTTTTATATTTATATATAAATGTATATGTACTTTAATATTGCCAGGCTGATCTGGTTTATACAGCAACGACAGATTCCTTTACTTGTGGTCAATTTACCATGAAAATTACAAAACGAGACCAATGAGAACTGGACATTACAGAGGCAACACTGATTATGTCAAAGAAGGTGAAATATAAAGCATAGACTTCTATGAGATATAAAAAGGATATATTTCTGAGCATTTTTATGAAATATATTTACTAACAAATGCACCATTTCTTGTTTTATTTTTATGCGAAATAATGTTTGCCTGGTGTATGACGACAATAACAATCACGTGATATTCTCTCGGAACAGCAGAACATTTTGATTTAATGACAGTCGTCTCCTATCATTCAATGAATGTTTAATGTAGAATGTTGATTTGCTAGCAATCAATGAATTATGTGTTTTTTATCTTTATATCAGACACTCAGTTTGCAAAATCTACATCATATGTTTTTAATCCTCGATTCATTGGGAGATACCCTAATTTTATGATGTAATAATCAATGCATTGGGAGATACAATAACTTTATGATGTAATAATCAATGCATTGGGATATACTGTAACTTATATTGTAATTATCATTTCAATGGACGATAATCATATTTGTGTTGCAATGGTGAAATCATAAGGAAATACACTAATTGCATTGGAATCAAAAGACATAATTCAAATTTTATCATTTGACATTTGCTGAAATATTTCTTTTCTTTGAAATACATTTCAGGACGATAAACCAAAAGAAATAGCCATATACCAAACCGTGTGTGAAAAAATTCCAGATCCTAAAGTTTTGTGTAGACTGGTTGATTTAATATCTACAAGAATCGTATGTCTCCTGATCCAGTTACTGTTGTCAGCAGGTAGGTAGATACACATAATACCCCTACTTTACAAAATATCGACAAGTAGCAGTGTATCGAATTTTGTATGCACATTTGACGAATGTGTTACATGTATATAAACACATCAATACACAGAAAAGATCAACGTTTCATTCTAATGTACATTTTTTAGTCTTGTTTCTGGGCTTTAATATAAAACAACAATTCGTCATGACATCATAAATAAGATTCATAACATAATCACGTAATGGAGTATTATATTGTCATGTGAAAGGAAATCATTTAAGAAATAGGCATGCAAAGTGATATTCCTGAATGAAACGTCCAATGCTGTAGTTATTATGATAATCTAGGAATAAGGTGATATGATCATTGATACAAACTGCATACAAACAACTGGATTTTCGTACCTCAATTACACGTTACCGGTGACTGACGTAATAAAACCAAAGTCAAAATAGCGCTTTATCTGAGGTATTGCGTCAGCTTTAAATTATGAGGAGGTTCGAGTTTACCATTTCGAGCACCAGATCCTACAGACGGTTTTCATAGGTGTTGGAGTTATCCGATCATTTGTTGTTTTTCCTTTGTACCCCTCTAATTGTCCCGATAATTATATTTTAACGACTCTCGCAATTCATGAGTTTTGGCCCCAAACCAGCATTAAAAAAACATGTAAAATCGCTACTCTGATTGGTTTGACATCACACGTGAATTACTAGAATCCAACATTGACTCATACCACGGTAGGAAAATGATTAGATTCATATTAACAAATTTGCTTATGCCTCCATCAGTGATGGTGCAAAGAATTGTGGGTTGTTCTGTACATTTACCAATGCAGTGTCCAGTATGAAGATTGATGAGACAGCAGATATCTTCCAGCTTGTACGGCTTCTGCAATTAAGACGTCCTGAGTTTTTTGCAGACTTTGTAAGTACAAAAGTATTAATCTATATTTAACATGGTGTTATTTTATCACTCTAATGATAGTTCTCCTATGATGGAGTCATCAATTTTGGTATCCAGTTAATTTAAATATGCCATTCTTGTATACGATATTGCACTAATTTGAAGAAATTGAAAATAAGGAATTTCCTACTATCTGTATCTTTGTCTATATTCTCATTCTTAGCCATTTTATGGAAATAACGTTGAAATAACGATGGTCCACAATTCAGCCAATAGAAACAAAACAAACAACCACCTTTCACCTTAAATAAATGAACACAAGAAAATCCACCTGATTCAGGTCCTGGTTTGAGACAGACACAAAGATGTGGCGGGATACAACCTGAATATATTTTACCTTTTCACATTTAAGAATCATCTCTGTCACAGATGACCAAAGATGTATCCAGACACGTGTCGTGCGCATTAAATTTGATATATACGTTTGTATTCTGAATGTTGTAAAATTCCTGTCCTTTGACATGGTTTATTGCTGGATCTTATACACGACGGGTATGCCAAGTGGCACACTAATACTTGTGCTTTCTGTCAAACATATGTTATTAAATATTTTAATACAACTATGTTGTATTTATTACAGGAGGAATATCGTCTTTGCTATGAAGCTTTGAATATCTACCTAGAATCTTCAAATGTGTATGCCAACTTCTAACTCAGTACCAACGATATATCTTATGAAATGACAGATAAATCATAGACTTTACTTACTCACTTTTTCTGGAGACGATTGCACTTTTTTTTTTTACAATATGGAAATTCTCTTCCAATAGATAGCTATATTTATCTTCTGGAAATCATATACAGTCTAGTGATTATTTTATCATAAAGAATTGGTCAGTTGAGGAAAGTGAACCTCCTTACTGCATAAAGTACTTTACATAATTCCTTTTGTTCGAAACTGTTTTTTTTATTTTGCATGTATATATATAGATATGCTTTTTTGTATGCCTGTATAACACTTGCTGGGTATTGATAAATAAGGCTACTTATCCCCTATGACAAATAATGTAATTATTAAATTCCTAATTGTCAATGATAAAACCGTTGAAATTCAATGATTTACCAATAATCCAAAATGTATTTATTTAGCTGTTTTCTTAGTGAAGTATAATATGTTCAAATTAATTGTAAAAAAATGTAACACCAATTAAAAACCATTAGTATTACAAAGAAACGAAAATAGTTTCTTTAATTATTTTTCTAAAAATTATATATATTAAATGTGTTTATGTAAGTGTTTTCTTATTGAAGTAAGATATGATTAAAGTACGGATTGAAAAACTAAAAATACAACCTTTGGCTCAATACACTTCCGAAATATTGAGATATAATTGTTAGTTATTGCATGTCTTGACATCCAGTCAAGATATCAATAGTTGGTGAGTATTAATGTATTATATCTAGTTTCAAGCGGATAACAATGTCATTGTCAGCTATTTGTCTAATATATCTGTATAATATGACATGAATATATGCGTTTCATTAATATCGAGCATCGTCTCGTTTGGTGCTAGTATTTGTCGTATGCTATGAATAATATTGCATTCTTTTATATTTTTTAGTGAAAACTTACCTGAATATTAATATGAAATTACTTACTTTAAACCCGGTTCAATTGTATGATATATCAAGATATTGTATGTTTATATATTTATTATTGACATTTATAGTTCGTAAATAATACAAGTATTATCAAAAGGATGACCCCCTCAGCCATAGGATACCTAAGTAGATCTTGTTTAGGCACGTTGGTATTCTTGCTCCCAAAAACTTTTATATCATTTTGTTTTTCAACCTTTTGACTTTGAGAGTAGCGTACTCGGCTTGCGTTCGGTAGATCGTGGGTTCGAGTCCCGGTCGGGTCAAACCAAAGACAATAAAATGGTTATTTGTTGCTCCTCAGATAAGCACGCAGCATTAATGAGAAAGAGCAACGAGTGCTTGGCTCGGAATCCGAATAATGTGTCCGAGTGGAGCGACATGTGTATCCACGAATGGTTGTTTCAGTGAGCTAGCACTATGACAATCCAATCCAGCTTGTTGGTCTAGTACAAAGCGACCATCATCTCATTGCAGATTAACTTGTTCACACCATGAAATAGCTGATAAATTGTTGATTTGACGTTAAACAACAATCACTCACTCACTTGAATGCGTCGTGCGTACTAAATTAAGATATCTATGTTTATCCATGACAGATTATAGGGCTAATCACCACCATTTGTGGTGCTTTTAAATGGCATTAAATGCTTGCTAATCTTAGAATAACGGCTTTAAACTGCTCATGTATTTCTAGTGTAAGCAATAGGATTTACGTATTTATAATTAGCTTATTTAGGTTTTTATTAAAATATATAAAATATAATGTTGTGTCTGCTTCTAGTTACATGAGTTAGAAATCACAAAGTGTACACACAATATATTACACTAATAGTTTTACATCGCATCATTTGTTGATGAAACGCCGCAAATCTGTAGTGTTAGACAACAATCGTCACTTTAAGAAGTTTCGTGTACAGCTCTCACCTGATGTGGATAGAAATTGAACACATTAGAAGTTATGGACTCACTGCAGAGATATATGTTAACCCGACGAGCATTCGATTATGATAGCGGCGATCCCTGACATATCTCTCATAAATTACGTTGACGGAAATGGATATTAGGGCTTAGACAATAACCTGGTAAACTATCGGCTCTCCTTAATACAACTTCTGTGTCACAACGATTAAGTAAAGTATGCATAATGTTCAAGATTATAGTTGTCTATGTTATAACGCTGTTACCCCGATTATATGTGATGGTTGGTATTTTATGTGTAGCTATAGTTCGACAGTCCGTTAGTCCGACAGCCTGTTAGTCCGACAGCCCGCTAGTTCGACAGTCCGATAGTCTGACAGCTCGATTTTCTGACAGAAATGAGTTAAATTTCACTTTCACCTTTCAAGTAAGAACAACAACAAAGTAAAAGTTAGCAGAATACATAAGTAGGATCAAACGTTTTAGGTTGACCAATTTTCTTGAATATTTGTTTGAATTTTTACTTGTATGAAATAATTTTCATTCACTTAAATGAAGAAATAGTAAATGTCTTTAATTCACTGATAATCTCAAAGGGACGACCATACGGTTTTTGGAGGAGGGGGTGGGGTGGGTATTTATGGATCAAATTAAATCTGTTCGTCTTTTTCACCATTACATTATTTTGTCGACAGACAGGCAATTTGGGCCGGACTGAAAAGACTGTTTTGGCTAGATGAACCTACCGGAACTTTGGGCAAATGCTACGTATTCCGGATCTAGACAATATATTCGGACCTTTTTTCTTTGAATTCTCTAAAGGAAATGTAATGATTATTAACCTAAAAGAATGAAGAAATACGTTAAAGTGAAGAAATCCTCAGAATAAAATGTTAGTAAAATACTTATAAAATGCAGACAACAGTTCACAAATTCTTAGGCGTCTAGACTATATGAAAAGAGGGAATTGCAGTTTGACTTAAATAATGGATGTAGGGGGAAATTCAAACATTAATGCAATTCAACTTTGCTTAATATCCTGCATTGTTAAACCCTTACTTTCAGTATATTAGTCCCTGAAAGTAAAGTTAAAGTAAAACCAGGGCTGTCAAAATCACATAGCACTGTTAAAACGAATTGCCTACACAAAAACTTACGTACCGGAACCTTCAGCCGAGGCAATATGATCCGATGTGAACATATGGCGGCCGTACCATCAATCATAATGATTCATATATATCAAGATATACTCAAGTCTCCAGTTTGGTACGAGAAGCAAGTGAGTGCCAGATATTCAAACGCTTCCCTAAAGCCTCCAGAATAGTAATTTCAGAAATTCACCATCGTTTTTGAGTCTATGGGAAACAAAATTGGCAAATTTGGTCGAATTTATTAAAAGCTCCCCCTATTCATAGCTATTCGTAGGACTCTACACTTTTGGTTTATTTTTGAAATTTTCCTGTTGAAAATTGGTCTAGATTTCTAATTGTTCTAATAAGTAAAATACCAAAGCCTCAAAAGAAAGCGTAATCCATTGATATCACTAAGTGAAGATCAGGTACACTAGAGACTCAGAGGAGCATGGAATGCTCACCATGTTTCGTAGGCTCTGGTAAAGTTTTTAAAAGATCAGTCAAGATAAAATTTTAATCAGCCATGACCGCTATGTCTCTAAGCAATTTGTCACCAAAGGTGCACCACTTGTGTATTATCATCTCTGCTAAGTTGGGATGAATTATATAAAGCGGTTCTCAAAGGGATAATGATGACAATGCATTTCCCATAAAGATTGTAATTATGTAATCTCCAATGGCGGCCATTTTGAATTTTCTATCCGCACTTAAGTCCCAACACTTGTTATCAACATTGATAGGAACATATGTACCAAGTTTCATCCCAATCCCTTCTTTGGTTCTTGAGAAGACGTTTTTAAAAGATTGACCAATCAGAAATGTCAAAGTCCTGTGGCGGCAATGGTTATGACGAATCAGCACGAAAGAAACAATACGGTCAGATTATTTCTAATTTTATTCGGGTCAGAATGATTATTTCTACAACATTTGGAGGCCAGAATATTTATTTTCTGTGCATCGTAGTAAGGAATCCTGATAAACAAACTATTTATTTTATTTTCTCCTGACGAGGCCAGATTTAGTTGTAGTTTCCGATGGTCAGCATATTAAATTCCAAAACCTATCAGCCTCACTTCCCTCAGAATCGAATGGCTCTCCCCTAATTGCTCCTATTCATCTTATTTGGTGAAGAAAAAACTGTGCGTTTACAGATGAATCACAAGCGATAGATGCTAAGTCATGCATTTCCTTTCCAATATATGGACACTAAATTTGCAGATTCATAAAACAAACAAACAATCTTCAATAAGAATTATTTATATTAATTTATGACTAATTCAATAATTGAAAAAAAAAAATTAATGCAAAAAGTCAAATTTCCAGTAATCTGCCTACATGTGTATAGTCTTTTCAGAGTGGTGTTACTTAATAGGTAACCACCCAGTGGAAAACTGCATCTCAGTATTTATCCAGACTCCTTACTCCATTCCTATATTCCTGCGTTAGTCGAATCAATCTGCGTTGAAGATCTCTCAATTTTCTTCCTGGTGGTGCATCGCCCCTGTTGACTGCCTCCACGGACGACTCGGCATTCCCTTGTTCATCCTTCAAGTAACGAATGAATGTCCAAAGCTATGGATGGGGGACGGACACACAAGTATTCCACTGGCGATGGTAACATAGCAAAAATAATAATTTATATATATAAATTATTTTCTTTTGGGGGCTAATTATATTTTACTTGTACAAACATTTGAGGTATACGACGAAAACTTGATTCGACTTATGAAAATTGCAGAAATATTTGTCGATAATAAAATCCAACGAATAAACAATAATTGTCGAAAAAATATGTTTTAACTGCTACTTCTGTTATCACAGTCAAGAGGGGTCAGAATACATATAAAATATGGTTTAACTGCTCCTTCTGTTATCACAGTCAAGAGGGGTCAGAATAAATATAAAATATGGTTTAACTGCTACTTCTGTTATCACAGTCAAGAGTGGTCAGAATAAATATAAAATATGG
>MJUT01017855.1:30180-54156 GCA_002080005.1 Gigantidas platifrons | reverse complement strand
TTGTTTCCGTTAAAATGGCTAAGAATGAAATAATAAACAAAGACACAGATAGTAGACAATTCATTATTTTCAATTTCTTTAAATTAGTGCAAAATCGTATGCAAGAATGGCGTATTTAAATTAACTGGATATCAAAAATGATGACTCCATCATAAGAAAACTATCATTAGAGTAATAACATAACACCATGTTAAATATAGATTCATACTTTTGTACTTACAAAGTCTGCGAAAAACTCAGGACGGCTTAACTGCAGAAACCGTACAAGCTGGAAGATATCTGCTGTCTCATCGATCTTCATACTGGATACTGCATTTGTAAATGCACAAAACAACCCACAATTCTTTGCACCATCACTGATGGAGGCATAAGCAAACTTGTTAATATGAATCTAATGGAGACAGTATAATACAAGTAAAATTCCATATAATACTAGAGCTATGTCATTTTCTTACCGTGGTATGTGTCAGGGTTGGATTCTAGTAATTCACGTGTGATGTCAGACCAATCAGAGTAGCGATTTTGTATGTATTTTATAACTCATGAGTTGCGAGAGTCGTTAAACTCGAATCCTGGGAACAATTAGAGGGGTACAAAAGAAAAACAACAAATGATTGGACAACTCCAACTCATATGAAAACCGTCTGTAGGATCGGGTGCTCGAAATTGTAAACTCGAACTTCCTCATAACTTGAAGCTGATGCGGTACCTTAGAAAAAGCGCTATTTTGACTTGGGTTTTATTACGTCAGTCACCGGTAACGTGTAATTGAGGTACGAAAATCCAGTTGTTGCTATGCAATTTATATCAATGATCACATCACGTTATACCTTGATTATCGTAATAACTACAACATTGGACGTTTCATTGGGGAATATCACTTTTCATGCCTATTTCATATGATTTCCTTTCACATGACAATATAATACTCCATTACGTGATTATGTTATGAATCTGATTTATGATGTCATGACGAATTGTTGTTGTATACTAAAGCCCAGAAACAAGACTAAAAGATGTACATTAGAATCAAACGTTGGACTTTTCTGTGTATTGATGTGTTTGTATACGTGTAACATATTCGTCAAATGTTCATACACAACTCGATTCTCGTGTGTATGGATCACTATATACACTACTACTTGTCGATATTTTGTAAAGTAGAGGAATTATGTGTATCTACCTACCTGCTGACAACAGTAACTGGATCAGGAGACATACTGATTCTTGTAGATATTAAATCAACCAGTCTACACAAAACTTTTGGATCTGGCATGTTTTCACACACGGTTTGGTATATGGCTATTTCTTTTGGTTTATCGTCCTGAAATGTATTTCAAAGAAAAGAAATATTTCAGCAAACTGCAATGCATTGGTTATTACATCATAAAATTATCTCCCAATGAAACGACGATTAAAAACATATGATGTAGATTTTGCAAAGTGATTGTCTGATATAAAGTAAAAAAACACAGAATCCATTGTTTGCTAGCAAATCAACATTCTACTTTAAACATTCATTGAATGATAGGAGACGACTGTTAAAATTAAAATGTTCTGCTGTCCGAGAGAATATCACGTGATTGTTATTGTCGTCTTCTATAATACAAACACCATGCAAACATTATTTCATATAAAAATAAAACACGAAATCGTGCATTTGTAAGTAAATATATTTCATAAAATGCATAGAACTATATCCTTTTTATATTTCATAGAAGTTTATACTTTATATTTCACCTTCTTTGACATAATCACTGTTGTCTCTGTAATGTTCCGTTCTCCTTGGTCTCGTTTTGTAATTTTCATGGTAAATTGACCACAAGTAAAGGAATCTGTTATTGCTGTATAAACCAGATCAGCCTGGCAAGATTAAAGTATATATACATTATATATCAATATAAAACGAAGCCTACTAAATACGTTTATCATATAGCATAAACAAAATCATATTTCGATATAATCAAAGTATAAACTCGATCTTGATTGGCAAAATGTTTCAAAAGGAACATTTTAGGTTCAAAATCATAAACAACCACAACCTAGTATGCCAACTTCCTAAGGTAGAAGAGACGACTGTGATCATTATCGACATAATCGTATGTTAATTGGATTTACATCTACCTATGTAATCACTGCCAATTATCCGTAAAGTAGAGAAAGTTAAGTTCCTTCAAATTGCGAAGTGAACTCGATAAAAACTATGTGGGTTACATTCGAAAAGTAAATAGTTTTCTCAATGTACTTAGCCAATGAAACGGAGGGCAATCATATACTGAAATATTGCTTAATTGTTTATAAACCAACCCCCATATTATCTAAACATTCTGTTCAAAAATCAAAAATCTTCACAAAAACTCTGTGCACATGTATGCTATTTTAATTTCGTGTTATTGTGTACCTCTTTTTGATCATTCAGCATTAAGACAATCGTTGAAGAGCTGTGATCTCTAATCATGGTCCAGAAATCCACTTTAGTATCAGGCAGTGGTAACTGTGTTGCTAGATATCCCACACATTTTGTGTATGACTGGAATAGTGTAAATAATTCTAATAACATTAATTAAACTTCAGATAAATTGTATTCTAGCTATCCAACTGACAGAATAAAAACGATGTTCGGTTCTTCGCTACCTCCAGTTGTTTGTTGGAGGGTTCATGTCTTATTTGTGTTATTTATGTTTGTTTGTTGGAGGGTTCATGTCTTATTTGTGTTATTTATGTTTGTTTGTATGAGGGTTCATGTCTTATTTGTGTTATTTATGTTTGTTTGTAGGAGGGTTCATGTCTTATTTGTGTTATTTATGTTTGTTTGTAGGAGGGTTCATGTCTTATTTGTGCTATTTATGTTTGTTTGTTTGTTTGTATAAAGTGGTGTCCAACACACATTGTGTCTTGTTTTGTTTGCTTTGTTTTTGATTTTTGTCTGTTTCTCTGAAATGTCCATTTGCCCCTTCGATATTCTCAAACATTTATTGACGATTGGAAGCTATTATAAATATGATTTAATAAATAATCACCAATAAAATACCAGTCGCTCAATATTAAAAGGAAACGGTGAAAGAGAAACTATCTAATACCGAACTTGATATTCATTCTTTCAAAAAGTTCCACCATTTATCAAAATTATCGTGACTAAGTTACACAATCATCTCCTTTACAGTAAACAATATAGCTGGAATGATTTATTTATGCTGAAATTTGTCAAAGCTATTCGCAGATTTTTCTCATTCAACTCTCAGTATCACCAAAAACATGAACACAAAACGTTGAAAGTCTTAAAATGATATTATAAACATGCTGCCTTTAGTTGAGGGTGTTATGGTAGATTACCACACGACGACAAAAATATCACCCGAGATAAATCGAGGGTGATATTTGTTTTCTGAGTATAGTAATCTAACATAACACCCTCAACTAAAGGCAGCATGTTTTTATTGTACGGAATGCCTATTATCATTCTTAAACAAATAGTATCGGTATATCATTAATAAATACAAGCATATTTCAGAATTTTAATAATCGGTAAAACTAGTTCGGAACAGGTGACATTTTTCGGTGTTCGGCAAACTTCGGTCTGTGTAGGTGGTATTGTTGCTGCTATGCGTACCCGTTGCTAATAAAGGCGATGCTTACTAAAACTATTGATCAATGAATTAAATGGATTAGCAAAAATAATTTGCATAAATTATAATGAATGGAGGTATCTTTTCAGCTATGATGACGAAGCCCGCTTTGTACTAGTGCAACATGCTGGGTTGAGATTTGATAGTGCTTGTTCACTGAAACAACAGTCCATTGGTAGACATGTCGCTTCACTCGGACACATTATTCTGATTCAGAGCCAACCCGTCTTTGCTCCTTAATGCGACGTGTTTAGCGTTGAAGCAACAAATACCATTTTTATAGTTTTTGGTCATACTCGACCGGGACTCGAACTCATGACCTACGACACACGAGGCGATCATGCTGCCCTACGACACATGAGGCGATCATGCTGACCATATGCGGTTTACTTTAAACCAAGATTCAAGAACAAACATAGCATTGATGAATATACTAAATAAATGAAAATATACAATATATAAAACTGATATAGAAATGTTACTTTAAGTTTACATACAGGAACCTGAACTGCATTGATAAAGTTTGATCTTCCTTTCTCAAACGTTGTTAGGTACAGCCTTGTACTGTCCACTGTAAAGAAAAAATGGCAATACGAAAACATAAATCGATGTGATTGTTATATTTTCGAAGGTTTCCACTTAAATTAATGAGCGTGTAATCAACCTGTGAAAAATGCTGAACAACCATTAAGTTGTGTACTGGACTGTCGTTTTGCTATACATATTTATATTATCCGTGGTGGTAGTAATCGCATGGTAGTTGGATTTACAACTACCTATGCAATTAGTGAATATCACTACTAACGTTGTAATTTCGAATACCACTGGGGCGATACAACATTATGTAATACAATTTGTCAGTGACTTAGGGCGGGTCGGTGGTTTTCTTTAGGTACTCCGGTTTCCTCCAACAATAAAACTGACCGCCACGATTTCACTGAAATATTGTTGAAAGTGACTTTAAACACCATAACTCTAATCTCCTCGGTCATCTTATGTCGTGGTGTAGTCTTGTATTAGTGTTTGTTTATTTAAATGAACCTCGTGAATGGCTCATTTATATTTATAATCTTTATTCTCATAATCCAAAATACAATGATATAAAAATTCAAGAAGAAAGGGGGAAACAATTCCACGTGTTTATCCATTTTTCTCTTTCTATTTGTGGTCAGAATGTCAAATACTAAAGAACATACCAGTAATGTATTTCTATGAAATGCCAGTAGATATTTAAATCCTGTATTTAGTAAACATACGGGGGTCTATGGGATAGCTTTGCAATTTACATTTGCTTATCCCAGATGTTAGACAATTGTAGTGTATCATATAATAACATTTTCTACAATGAAATATACACTTTTACTAATGAACAGTATGATCACACAGCATACCACGAGTAATGCTCGACTTGTACCTAAAGTAAAACTTTTACCAGATACATCACACGCATTGTGCATATAAAATGCATTATTCACAGACCAATGCGAGCAATACAACATGTCTTATTAATTTAATAATACTAACTGGCAACACTATTTCGATCTCTGTTTGTATTGATGTTCTCGGTGCTCATGGCTGCTATATATTCCGGCGATTCGTGCTCAGATTTCTTGGCTTCCAACATCTAAAAATGATTGCATAAAATATGAGATGTTATGAGGGCTCGTGTCTTATTTACGTTATGTATGTGTGCTTGCGTATAGTGGTGTATAACACATAGTGTGTTGTGTGTTTGTTTTGCCTTTCTTTGTTTTGTGTACCTTATGTTGCCAGTTTCTCTGGATTGCCCAGTTTAGATTGCCCCTTCAGTAATCTCTACCGTCTTTTGATGAAGTGAGAAATATATTGTAACATAAATAAAATTATAATCTTTTATACTAAAACAGTATAACTATCGTGAAAAAAGACTTCTGGATAAATAAACATTTGAATATACATCATGGTAAGTGAAATATCTAATTTTTGGGCATTTCCAACAACGTTTACGAAGAGTTTGAAGACAACAAAGGTGGTAAATCCGTCAATCAAAGAAGGCCAGTCAACCAAATGGGCAAAAAAGCACAAAAGGACAAACAACGATCTACAAATCAATACACAGTAAACTATAGATCAAGTAACACGAGCCCAACTTAAAACCGGGGATGAAAGCAGGTGCACTGGAAAGATAAGCAGTTCCTGGTCCACTAGTGCCGCCAGTCGTGTGAATCTAGTTACAAACCGTATGATAAGTTATTTACTGCTCCTTAGACTCCGTACCTTAAATTCTGCGTTAATCCTTTGCTGATTAATGGGACGTTTGTCTGACTGGATATTTCTCCATACTTCATTGAACTTGTCTTTCCGCATACTGGTGTCCATCATTGTAAACGCTTCAAGTAAAGCGTAATGTAGACAGACGTATTGGTGCTGTAAAAATATATGTTGATTCATTACACAAACTCCATGACTTATTTCAATATTCGGCGTAATTTGGGGTGCAGTTAGATTATGGTGTGTAACGCCACTTGCAACATATACTTCAGTTATATCATGGCGATTAGTTTTCTTGGTGGAGGAAACCGGAGAACCCTGAGAAAATCACACACCTGTCGCAAGTCACTGATAAACTTTATCACACAGTGTTGTATCGAGTACACATCGCCTGAGCGGGATTATAACTCACAACGTTAGTGGTGATAGACACTGATCACATAGGTAGTCGTAAATCCAACTGCCATACGATAAAGACGTCCCCCAACGTAATTTGAAGCAGATAAAGTAACATTAATATATTCGTATGACACGTTCGACAAATATATTGTTTTACTTACAGAAGTCTGGATCATATTCATACGACTGTATCTCATTTTAAGTAGAAACTTGGCAATATTAACATAGCCAGTGGTACACCCTTCCTCCAACAAAGCATCTAGTGCAATGTATGTCCCTGTTCTACCAATGCCAGCACTGTAATATGTACATAATATTTTAAGTGGACGAACATACAGTGACTCTGCTATTGTACCGATGATGCTTATAATGTAATTCAACGCTTTTTATATTGTGTGGTCTGTTTGAGTGGAAGCGAATCAGTGCAATGTTTTTACAATATCTTAAGTATGGAACATTCAATGACTCTGCTATTGTAATGATGATGTTTATGATGCAGTTCATTTCCTACTATATTTTGTGGTCTGTTTGAGTGTGGAAGTGAATCAGTGCAGGTTTCATAATAATTGTTTCTTTATATCTATATTGTCGTAGAATATCTAGTCATAAGGAGGTGGAGAGTTTGGATCAAATTAACCTGTGTTTGGGTCGGTCGGTTCTATACAAGAATATAAATTTCCATCAGCACATGCCGAAGTCTTTTTATGATCAATGTTTTGTGGTGGGAGGTAGTTTTTCGTGTTGTTGTGGTGGGAGGTATTTGTTCAAGTTGTTGTGGTGGGAGGTAGTTGTTCGTGTTGTTGTGGTGGGAGTTAGTTGTACGTGTTGTTGTAGTGGGAGGTAGTTTTTCGTGTTGTTGTGATGGGAGATAGTTGTTCGTGTTGTGGTGGGAGGTAGTTTTTCGTGTTGTTGTGGTGGGAGGTAGTTGTTCGTGTTGTTGTGGTGGGGGGTAGTTGTTCGTGTTGTTGTGGTGGGAGGTAGTTGTTCGTGTTGTTGTAGTGGGAGGTAGTTGTTCCTGTTGTTGTGGTGGGATAAGGGTAATAACAAAATTACCGACCACAGAACAATCTTCCAAATGGAAAGTCAAAACTCAT
Organism: Gigantidas platifrons; assembly: GCA_002080005.1. Taxonomy (NCBI): domain Eukaryota; kingdom Metazoa; phylum Mollusca; class Bivalvia; order Mytilida; family Modiolidae; genus Gigantidas; species Gigantidas platifrons. The sequence continues at coordinate 46,787 of MJUT01017855.1, read as the reverse complement.
AAATCAATAAACAAACAAAATCAGTCAACAACCGGGAAACTGGAAAACCGCATTGGCCCTGACTTGGTACATGTATTTCTAAAGAAATGGTGGATTGATTCAGATTTGTTTTCTATTGTATGACTGTTGTTTTGGTGGGAGGTAGTTGTTCGGGTTGTTGGTATATGTTGAAGTTGTTGTCCTATATTTTTCACAACGGACTCAACTATTGCAAATTAGCTTAATAGGAAGAAGACTTTGAAGATTCGAAAAAGGTGATCAGAATCCGTAAATTGGAGGACAGAAAACACAATAGTCAAAAGAAAAAAAACACAAAAAATAAACAACTATCTACAAAACACTACACAATAAACTAAAGATCGAGCATAGTTTAAGTAGTTTGGCTGTACAATTAATGTATAGCCCAATGCATTAAAAATGAAAATGCTTATTATCAATCCGGGCGAATTGTTTTCCTGAATTTGGCATGTCATTTTCTTACCAATTACCTTAAGTAAATACTTTCATAAGAATTTACTTAAAATTCAATATTTTATGCTTTATTCATTGGACTGGTTTATGTATATTATAATCATAACATAAAATATAATATAAAAACTGTCATGTCAGCATTCATTCTATAAACAATTCACCACACGTCAGGACATTTGAATTTTGTATGGCATAATAAAACACTTATTGAGTATCGATGTAATTTAAATTTAAATACTACATGCTTACCTGCAGTGAACCAGAAGTGGACTACTTTCCGTTGGATTATGGTCTGTCGTAACATGTCTGTGAAATAGTACTAGATAAAGTGGATCCGGTGTTCCATGATCTGGCCAAGCTGTAAAGTGGTGCTGGGTTACAACTCTCTTCTCTTTTGTCTAGATTGTGGTAGATTAAATACCAATAATCATATTGTAATAATTGCATATATATTAACTAAGTACATGTGTTCTCGCTGTGAATTGATATAAGGATATAAGGAACACATTGGAAAAGAAGATGCAATGATATCGATGGCAGGACGTATACATGTTAGCCATCTTTGCGCAAGTATGTCATTTTGTACACATTTTGTTTTATATGTGACATAGATTAACCAATATACACATTTACATTAATATAACAGTTAATGGGTCTTCCAAAATCGGCTGATCAACAGAACATTATTTGCATGGTAGGTAGTTATATGTACATCTACCTATATATTAATCAACACCTACCTATAATAAAGATTGGGAGTTTGATTGTCGCCCGTGGCGGAATATACTACAATCAGTTGTGTGGACAACAGCCTTGCCAGTAACTTGTGGCAGTCGGGTGGTTACTACCCAAGTACTACGATTTCCCTATAAATAACCTGACTGGAAGGATATAAGTGAACTATTGTTAGACACATAATAACTAATTCAGAAGTTCGACTGGAAATGTCCCCGTTATAAATCAAAATACACGGTACATATGACCATGTTTATCGTGTTGGTTTCAAATGCAAATAACCTACAAACAAACAAAAAAAAACAAGGGAAAAAAGCAAAAAACACGTATATTTTTGACATATTTCTATGTTGATTTCAGATTCGAGAATGGAAATAATCCTTTTATGTTGAAGCTTTAGCTCATGCAGATTAAGTAACAGGTGAAGAAGGAGGTCTTCGTTTGTTTTGATTTTGATCAAATACATAATTAGAAAAAAACAATTATGTAATACAAATCCAACCTTTTTGTTCACAACATATATTTCCCTTGTTACATAAGCTGCTCTTTCTTTTTCTGTTACTAGTGTCAAGACTAGGCTTCCTTGTGTCATTGGTTTACCACCAACTGGCCAGTATCTATCACATTTAGCCTAAATAGATATAAAATTTAAAAAGCAAAAATACCTACAAATGTCTTAATTTAGATCAGCATGTATTTAATATATTTACTACATATAGAGTGAAATAATCCCATAAGAGGAGCTGTCGTGGTCGTGTTCGTAAAATAGTTGCATTTACAAACTATCTGTGTAATCAGTGTCTATCAGCACTAACGTTGTGGCGTCTATGTAATCAGTGTCTATCAGCACTAACGTTGTGGCGTGTATGTAATCAGTATCTCTCAGCTCTAACGTTGTGAGGTCTATGTAATCAGTGTCTATCAGCACTAACGTTGTGAGGTCTTATGCCGAAGTGGCGTTAAACACCATAACAACGTAGATATCACATTTAGTGTGCAGGACGTTTTCTGTAATAACCTTCATCACGTACACTTAAAGTAAAAACAATGGAAATCTAAATAATTTATAAAAACAAAGTCCTAAAGGGAACCTTAGTTTTAATAATAATTACATTATTTAGAAATTGTAGATTTCAGTAATATATCAATATATATGTATATATCTGATAAACAATGTATGTGGGGAAACACTGACTATTGGGTGGATCATACCTTCTTGGACTAATAGTTTACCAGCAGAGATATCGACCGAGTGATAAAAATTAGATATCTAAACATAATTAACATCTAGTATCGATTAATATGCAACACTATCACTAACTATTTATTCTTGTTTAGATATTTAAAACAAAGCATACACCTATAAAGAACATAATTAATAGAAACAAGTCATAAACATTTGACTTTTTACACACAAAAGGAAACCAAGGTTGGACTATGGTGTTTAAAGTCAATTTCAACACTATCTCAGTTATATCGTTACGGTCAGCTTTATTGGTGGAAGGAAACCGAAGTACCCGGCGGAAACCACTGACCCGTCACAAGTGACTGACCAACTTGATCACATAAAGTTGTATCGAGTATACTCCGCCATGAGCGGGATTCGAACTCACAACTTCAGATTGCCCATGTAGTTGTATATTTAACTACCACACGATCACGACCGCGACGGCCCCAGAGAGGCAAATAATATTGTAAAGAAAATATAGAAATTGAACTAAAAAGTATATATTAATAACCTTTCCTGATTCTTCTAGATTTGTCAACATTACAATCTTCTTTACGTTGTTCTGCCAAATCATTCTCCAATGATCAGAAATAGTAGTCTCTGTCGGACCTGTAAAATATTACAATGTAATACAATCCAATGCAGGGCTAGGATTAGGGCTATCAGGTGTTTTACGCCACTTTCAACAATATTTCAGCTATATTGTAGCGGTCAGCGTTTATTGAGTGGTGGAAACCGGAGGACCCGGAGAAAATCACCGACCTCTCACAGGCAAATTTTATCACATAATGGTGTACCGTGTACACCTCTCCTGAGCGGGATTTGAATTCACAACTCTAGTGGTGATAGACACTGATTGCATAGATAGTTATCAATCCAACTGCCATAAATCCCAACCACGACGGCCCCTGACAGAACAGTCAAATGATTAGTTGACTAATAAGTGATTTATTTCAATTATATATGAATTAACACATTATTCATTTTTGTAATCTTTTTTGCTTGTATAGGCAGCAGTACAAACGCTTCCTAATGTAATATATATAGTCTTCCGTTTTCCTTTATTCGAAATATTCTGACTTTTTATGATAGAATGATAGTAATGTATATGAAGATATCATTTTGAAAATGTGTAGCTACCACAATTTGAACAGAAGCGTTATTGATATATCATGGGTCGATACCTCTGCGGGCGGACTATTAGTCCCCGAGGGTATCATCGGTCCAATTGTCGGTGTTTCGGCACTGACATGGGTTATTGAATATATCTGTTATTGAAATTGACAGTTCCTAATTATTAATAAAGAAAAGGTTCTTCTCCCTCAGACATAGGTAACCGTAGCTGATGTTGGCTGTCATGTATAGTCCCTTTAGTTTACTTCTCCCTCAGAGATAGATGTTCGTAGCCGATGTTGGTTGTCATGTTTAGTCTCTTTAGCTTACTTGCTCCTAAAGACATTAAAATTGTTTAGTTTTCCAATCTTTTGATCATGAGCGTACCATGAGCCTACCACGAGCGTACCATGAGTGTACCATGAGCGTACTACGAACGTACCAAGAGCGTACCATCAGCGTACCACGAGCTTACCATCAGCATACCACGAGCTTACCATGAGCGTACCCGTCGGGTGCACTAAATTAGATATCTACGCTTTTATCCATTTCGTTTCTAAGAAAAATCGATCTGTGAATTAGAAGGGAAATAATAGTAAAAGATGTCACTGGTGAACTTTATACTTAGAAATATATATTCACAAACCATATGGTAACAATAGCATATTATATTCTTCCACTAACAGTGAATAATTACCTTGAGATGCAATGTAATATTTGTCTTTTTCAAAACCCTGAAAGGAAAATCAAGTTATCTGATAAAACCGTTCTCTGTATTACAGTTTTATACACAAGAAGTATATGTTTACTTTGATAATTATAATTCTCTGCGTTAATTATTTAAAGGAACATTTTCAATTTATTTACAAGTTATGCTATATAACATCATGTTTGGCCCAATTTACGCTTAATAAACGGTTTATAAAAAGCGCAAATAATCCAAAGTATAACATGTTCAAACATTTCCAATATTTCTTTATACTTTAATTTTTACAATAAAATTTGATGAATCCTCGATTTTAATAGCGATTATTTCATTGGATTATTTGAATTTGTCTGTAGCGAATGAATACGATGGCTTCATCACAATTCCAACCCAGTTTATCAAATATTACCAATGTTGCTTCAAGCAGATTAGCCACTCAGATTCCAATTAACTTATTAAGCTCATATTACACATCTATTTTCAGTAACACCTTTTCCAATATAAAAGACATCACATATACCAGTTTGTCTTTTTTGCTTTATTAAATATTTTCTCTCTCCTCTCGCAACAAGAAAAACAAACACATTCACCACAAACTTTTAACACCAGTCATACTCACGTCAATGTAATTTGCATTGATATAGTCAGACTTTGCTGATCCATGATCTGTTTCTAGAATTACCATTGAATGATCATCTGTGTAAAGAAAATAATGCCTTCTTTTATTATTTAACTTAATATTAAAACATACTTAAAAATATATATGGTAGATTTTCTTAAACACTCTGTTTATGTTAATTACACTTTAAGCTTATTTTCTTATTAACATTAAGTATATCAATACCAAATGAACTTTAGAGAAACCCAAAGGGGCAATCGAGAATGGACAATCCAGAGATACTGGCAATATTGCCCACACAAGACACATGATGAAGACAAGAAAAAGAAACCCAGCATAGACAACTTAAAAGATTAGCAACACGAACTCCACCAAAAATAGAAGTGCTCACGAAAGGTAAGCAGTTCCTGCTTCTTATAAGACACCCTCCATGGTATTCGTCTAGTCGTATGACACCACTATGCGGAATTAACCAAACAGCACAAGTAAGACGAGAGTCTTCCTACAAATAACTGGGGATTGAGACGCACCGAACATTGTTTATGCGGAAATCGTAACGGACATCACAATACGGAACTAACATAACAACACATGCTTATTAAATTATATAGATTACTCAACTCGACACCGACATAACAAAACATTGAAGACGTAAGCAATAACAAATTGCCAAACCAGCACTGAAACTCAGCTGAGACAATCAGCTATCAAGATAAACACATTTCCCAAATTATTTTCATAGTATTCATTCCATTAAAAAGTAACAATCGTAATACAATATTTCATCATTTTATACTTACATGGTAAAGTAGTTCTATATCTATTCTTCAAGACGTTTTCCTTGAGTTGCGATTTTGTTGTTGGATGATGAGCTCCATATTGCATACTCTAAATATATATATATATGTATATATATATATAATCAAGATCTATAACCATGTATGTAGTCGTCACAGCTTCTATTGTATACGATGTTTGCAAATTTAATATCCCCATTGTCACGTAGTACACATTTCGGTCTGTTCGATTATGCATCAATATATTTTTAATAATTTGATCATACAGTCGATGAGGCTCCATGACAAGCTTAATTGTTTCTTAAATATATGTTTTCTTCATGCCTTCATTTACTATAAATGGTTACTATAGATTTGTGTTATTCCATATTTTAATGTCCAATTGTGTATTTTGTAATACATATAATGGGAAGGGACCGTGATCGTATGGTAGTTGGATTTACAATTACTTATGCAATCAGTGACTATCACCACTAACATTGTGGGTTTGAATGCCAGTCAATCGGAGTGCATTCGATACAACATTATATGAAATAGTTTATCAGTGACTTGCCACGGGTTGGTATTTTTCTCCGGGTACTTCGGCTTCGTCCACCAATAAAACTGAACGCCACGATCTAGCTGAAATATTGTTGGCGTTAAAACCCACAATAGCCTTCCCTTTATGTAATGGGAGAAGATTGTTTATGTTGTGTAACTTGTATCTAATCCTTTTGTCTTTTTGAACAATAAAATATGCTTAAAGTGAATGTTTGCGTGACTACAGACATAGAGTATAACTAATCGTAGATTTTGAATATCAATATAAGACCACGAGTGACCGAAGTACGCATAAAGATTAAACGAGTGGGCGGAACTTGTTCCGTCCACGAGTTTAATTGTTAATGCGTATTCGGTCACGAGTGGTCTTATTTTGATATTCAAAATGTATGATTTAGTTACACTGTTTATCATATAGACTTTCAAAATTTCTTCTATATATATTTTTTTATTTGTATATTTGATTACACGCGTGTGAATCTACGAGCAATGATACTACACGGTTCAGTTGGAAAGATCTGCCATCTTGAAAATGTGAAATCCTATTTTTCATATTTACAACAGTGTACACAAATAATTAAAATGCTTACCTTGAAAGCTTATTTTAGTTAAATTAAATCACAATTGAAGTGTATACGAAGCCAATTAGCGTCTAATCTTTACGTTTCAAAATGCAAGTCTTCATATGACGTCAATGACGTCATCTTGGTTATGTGCCAAAGTCATCAATAACATTTCCCGGAATTGTTTGAGCTTACAATAGTATGTGTATTCACCGTTGCACAACAAGGGACGTAACCATCACACTTATAGTTTTGAAAAAGTAGTTCCGGCCGGAAAAAAACTGATATTTCACATGTGAAATACCGAATTTATTTCACGGATAAATCCCCATAATTCACACCTATCTATATAATAATATATAATAACTCTATTATTGAAGCCCTTGTGTCTTTTTATATACATAATATACCAAGCAAACACTTATATAGCTGATAAGATTACTTTATTTAGCAATTGATTGTATAATTACACCTTTTTATAGATTTTGTCGATTTTCATTTTACCACCGGCGAGGTAGGTGTATGATGATTTAACTGTTCTCTGTAGATATTGTTGCTGCTTTATAATTGATTTATGTTCTTTGTACACAAATGTTATATTTAACTTTGTTTTAAGCACAAATAATGATGTTATTACACTTAGATTTGCTGTAAGCAATTTACTAGGAATACAGCTTTTACCCATTATCATTAATCCCAAATGTTAAGATTAATTATTCAATTTTCTGATACTTAAAGATAACTGTTGATGGAAATTAAATTCAACGTTTGTTAAAGGCAGGATGCATGGTACATTACTTTGCAATTGAATTTAATATGATGATCTTAGAATCCTTTCTCATCTTGTTTATTCTTTTATTCTTTTTAATTTTTATGTCTTCATTCTGTGTCTTGCTGTCTAATGTTGCCTGTGTCTCTGCCTTGTCTATTTTGATTGCCGTTTCTGTTTTCGAAAGCGTTTATTCATTCGGAAAATTATCTGAATATTAAACACTGATTACCTGATATTCTTCTTTCAATCCATTGTTTATTTGTTTTCTTCCTATATATCCCTTTAAATCGTCCACGTTAACACAGGAATTAATATCTGTTATGTTTTCATAAATCATAGTTTCGTTTGGGCTCATATTTATTTTTGATGATGTTGGTAATATATCATCATCAGTGTCAGTGGAAGACGTCCTATTAAGTATGTTGATGTTGATGTACATTTGGTCCTCTCTGCCTTCTGGAAAAAAAATATAGTGATCCGTTAACCGTTACCATACAGGAATAAATTCAATGTTATGCGTAATAGCGTAGAATAAGGTAAAATATGAATTTAAGCGATCGGGTTTCCTTACAAAGGACGTTTCCATTAAAGAATACCACAGCTGGATCTTTCAATTGACATTTTCAAATGAAAAAAAAAAAACAAATATTCCAAATGGACATGGTGTCATGTGCTATTTGTTCCTCGGAAATTTTGTGATGTAATAATTGTTCCTAAAAGACTTTGTTTTATGTAATATTTTTCCTTTGTCATAATAAAAGTAGCCATGACAGGAATAACATATTACATAAAACAACGTCCTTTAGGAACAATTATTACATAAAAAAAGTTCCGAGGAACAAATATTATGATGAACTAAAATAACACAAATATGACAAGCTGGATGTAAAAGTATATGGCATTTGATTTAAACTTCCAAATTAGTTCTAATACAAAATGTCTTTAATCAACACAATATTTGAAAATGCAATAATATTATGACATGGTGATTCCCATAATACTATGACATGGTGATTCCCAAATATTATAGCATTATGCATGCTATGACAATTTCAATAATATTATGCTACGATAGTCTCCATAATATTATGATACTATAGTCTCCATAATATTATGACATGATGATTCCCATAATATTATGGTATGGTGATTCCAATAAAATTATATGATGAATTCCATATTATGATTCCTATAATATTATATGGTGTTTTCTCATAATATTCCCATATTATGATGAAAGGGTGATTCCCATAATATTATGTTATGCTTATTCTCACACGATTATAGTATGCTTTTTAACATTTTTTAAAAGGATTTTGATATGCATAGAATATCAATAAATTAGAATGCAAAATTAGAGAAAAATATAATATTGATAAGATGTCAGAAAATATGATGCATTTTTAGATAAATTATTAAGAATACATCACACTGGAACGTTAGTTATGATTTCATTTCAAAATTAATGGGGTGACTTTTGCAAAATCATTTACAATTTGATTTGATGATTTGATTTTTGGTGTTTAAGGCCACTTTCAAAAATATTTCAGCTATATCATGGCGACCAGTTTTATTGGTGGAGGAAGACGGAGTACCCGGAGAGAACCACCGACCATGGGCAAGCAACTGGTAAACTTTATCACTTGCGGTTGCGAGTTGAGTGCACCCTTTTTGTAATTTACAAAGCCGGGCGCGAACCCACGCCGTATTGGTGATAGGCTTGTATGAGTTGTTAGATCCAGCGACCTAACTAATTGAGCCTCCCGGGCCCCCATTTACAATTTATACTATATATAAATATATATGATAACAACTCAAACAAATGTGCTTACCTTTACTGAAGGATCCATCATTTAAGAAATTAAAGATTTTATTATTATCATCTGCTTCCATGTTCAAGGACTCAAGCACACCTTCAACTAATTCAATGTCAAGGTCAGCAAACAATCATGTGATTATGAAAATCACAGTCAAGAAATTGTTTAACATATTCATAGGTGTGATTATTGATGTGTGACAAATGTATATGACAAATTCCTATAATAGAATTTCTTTTTTATGTGAGAATAAATATTATAGATAGGTATAATTTGTTATGCTTTATTTATTCCCAAATACTAACAAAACCATACCATTATTTCCTAAATGAACAAATATTATAGGGAACAAATATATGTTGACATAAATGTTAGAGAAAACTACAGACAAAGGTAACAATAAATAAAATACACAGAACCAAGATAAACAAGTCAAAGTACACAGAACCAAGATAAATAAGTCAAAATACACAGAACCAAGATAAACAAGTCAAAATACACAGAACGAAGATAAACAAGTCAAAATATACAGAACCAAGATAAACAAGTCAAAGTACACAGAACCAAGATAAATAAGTCAAAATACACAGAACCAAGATAAACAAGTCAAAATTAAGAGAACCAAGGTAAATAAGTCAAAATAAACAGAACCAAGATAAACAAGTCAAAATACACAGAACCAAGATAAACAAGTCAAAATACACAGAACCAAGATAAACAAGTCAAAATACACAGAACTAAGATAAACTAGTCAAAATATACAGAATGAATATAAACAAGTCAAAATACACAGAGCGAAGATAAACAATTCAAATTACACAGAACGAAGATAAACAAGTCAAGATACACAGACTGAAGATAAACAAGTCAAATTACACAGAACCAACATAAACTAGTCAAAATACACAGATCCAAGATAAACAAGTAAAAATAAACTGAACGAAGATAAACAAGTCAAAATACACAGAACGAAGATAAACAAGTCAAAATACACAGAACCAAGAAAAACAAGTCAAAATACACAGAACCAAGATAAACAAGTGAAATTACACAGAGCGAAGATAAACAAGTCAAAATACACAAAACGAAGATAAACAAGTCAAAATACACAGAACCAAGATAAACAAGTCAAATTACACAGAACGAAGATAAAAAAGTCAAATTACAGAACTAATAAACTAAAAAGATGATCAACAAGGACTCCACCCCCAAAAAAAAGAGTGATCCCAGATTTTCACTACTATTTGTCATCAGATTTATGCTGTATATATATATATATATACATATATATCTATTGATATTTCATAGTTTGTAATTCCTATCATGCTCACCGTTCCGGAAGGTTTTGTCATAGATGACAACGAAGATGCTCCCTTTTTGGAAATCACACCGACATTACTTCTCATCCGACCTTAAACATAATACGACGGGTGTAACAAGTGGAATAGAACATGGTTACTCTTCCGTAACATCTTTCATTGTTAGGTTACATTTGTCTCTGTATTGGAAGTCCAATAAATCGGATTTAAACCGCCACATTTTTGTTAAAGTCTTGATTTGGGTGAAAAGAGCAAATAGTATTTGCTCGATTTGTTTGAATGATCCATGCATGATACCATTGTTGTATGCATAAAAATGACACAAACATGAACATCGTTCTTACATGGAGACATACTAACTTATTAACAGCTGACATCAATTTCGCGAAGACCGTAAATGCTTCGTAGAATTATAATTATAAGATTGATTGTTATTTAATGTCAAGCCAACAGAAATTCAACAAGTAGTATATCGATGAGGAGAACAATTTAAACGAAAAACATAACGTAGTAAAAAGGTAGCACGGAATTAGCCTAAAGGTACTGTTTTCTACAAGTTTAAATGGGTGATGATACACAGGGAATGTAATTTGTTCCTTTCAAGAGGCTATCAACGAGCAGTTCTAACATACTAATACGGAGTAGAGGCTGCTGCAGGTTGCCTTTTGTGCAATGAACGTGACATTTCGAATTTGCATGTGGAATTCGATCTTTGATTTGTCCATCAAACTTGAGGACACACATTTCGGAGTTGTAGTACTCTTCAGTGGTTAAAAAAGATATTATATCATGAAGGATAGTGAAGGACAACATAGGCCATCAATGAAAACACGCAACATGAAACTTGACATACAAATGTATATTGCTGTATAACAAGGTAAAAATGGTCAAGTGTTTACCAAGTATATCTCTTACAATGATCTACTAAAACATACGGTTCACGATCTGGTACAATACCTGTTCGAAACGTTACATCTTCTTCATTGTTGTATACTGTGTTATTTATTACTTCAGTTGTTTCTGTAACATGAGGTGTTTGTCTTCTCCTAATAACAATTACAAAGTTTCATATCAGAAAGTTAAACATTCGTATACCTTATAAACAACAGCTACATACACAGAAAGCAGAAATATAGCTTAATAGATACAATTATGTGTGTGTGTTGTGTGTAATATTGAATACTGAAACGACAAACAAATTATTTGTTTACAAAAATAAAAAATGTAAGTAAACGGATGGTAAGATGTGGTCATATATAGGACCGAAAGTCTTGATTGCTAGAGGTTAAGGGAGAATTACTGAATTTGGATGGCCGAATTTGACTTGTATCGGTCAACCAACCAAATTAACTTTTACCAGCATTGAGCGTGGCATTCCGTTAAATCATGTAAAGACACTAGCAGTAAATACTCTCCATTCAGAGGAGTTTTGCTGTACCTAATAGCTATCCCGAGTTCCCCCAAGTTTATGTATTTCTGTCAGTTCTATTAATTTCTTTAAATATGCAAATATTCATTTTATACCACTTGCATTGGCATTGAATGTGTTGCAATCTTTATATGATATGTTGTACAAGCATGCCATGAGATTTAAAATGAGCATAGAGAGAGTTAAAAACATCTCTCAAATTTTCAATTTTACCTTTTAACATATACGAGTGCAATTACTATGTCAACCAGTAACAAGAGAACTACTGAAACACCACCAGCAATAAGACCTGCATAAGATGAAGACATTCAGTAAAGTAAACATTACATACTGTTATGGTCATATTTGATTCATGTAGTTAAAATCTTTAAAGCAGTTAAACATAAATGTAGCATAAACAAAAACTAAATATATAAAATAAAATATAAGTGTTAAGAAATACGATTACAATTGCAAAATCACCAGAATATAATTGTCTTTATTATCCAAATCATCATAATGTTTACAAGTTGCCGTCAACATTGACAATTTGCTATTTATCACGATTTTACCGTTTTTGGACATTACTGTCCGCATATATTTCCTAAAGAGAGAAAAGCATCCGCATTTTTGTCGACACTGTTATCCATTTCGAACGTATAGAACCATACAAATATGGACGGCATATAGTATGATATTGCTGTTGCTACATAAGTTGTACACACAAAATAAACGTGACCTGATATTACAAATGTATTTGTTTTATTACCTTGTAAAGACTCCCAATTTTGAATACTCTTTTGCATATATGTTATTATTCTATAAGATGAACATCGATTCCACATTATATACATGAACTGAATCGAATACGCTATGACAGTGAGTAAATACTTACACATATAACTCTAACACATACCTTTGATTTTCTTTCCAACTTGGATTGTGGTCAATGGCATATATATGTCATATAAATGATATAGGGGTGCATATTGTTTTAATAATATACATAGATGTACGTATATCTTAAAAACAAGACCCTGTGACCCCTAACCCTACATCACAAATGTATGTATATCTTAAAAACAAGACCCTATGACCCCTATCCCTACATCAAGCTCAGACTAATTAACAATGCATTTCCTGAAAGGATTTGCATACTTCGAAACTAAAGATAGGGTTTCTCCGTATTATTAATACAATTGCTACCTTACCTATTTCTTTCGTGAAAGGTGATGAGGATTCCATCGTCTCAGTGACAGGAACTATTGGTGTAACTAGTATGGAATATAAACACATATCAGTATAAACAAATACAAGAGAGAATTTCGAATGACGAAGTCCGACCTAGTTGTCGGATATATACTTGAAAAATGTATATGAGGTAACATTTGTAATCAGCTAAATGCGGACGAGTAAGCTTGACTAGTTCCTAGCAGACACAGCAAAGAAACGGAACATATTGTTAATAAGTCACGGAACAAACACAAGCAAAATACAACACAACATATAAAACTAAAGAGATGAACAACACGGACCCCACCAAACAACTGCGTGAACACGGGTACATGTAACAGTTCCAATTTTGTCTAAGACATGCGCCGTGCAACGTGCTAATTTGTTATCATGTGTATACAGACAGCTAAGCATCAATGTCTCAACAAAACATCTCTGGAACAACATTTCTGTTTGACTTTTCAGATATCTAAACTAAATTTAATATTCTATTTACAGAGGATTTCGCTTAGACAGTTTCCATTGAACAGGTAGGAAAACAATATATGTTTTGTTCCGAGCATTATCAAATTCCACTAATTTCTTTTCTGAATATTGAACATACATGATTTGTTTTGTATTCTTAATGAAGAACAAAAAAGGGAAAACGGCAGAATAGTAGTAGAGGAAGAACCATGACACATGTAATACGAACGACAGAAATGACGACGAAAAATAATGCAATTTAAATGGCAGAAATACAGATAGGAACAGCAGTAAAGCTGGAGAACAACAGTGAAGCTGGAGAACAGTAGTAAAGCTGTAGAACAACAGTACCACATGAGAACAATAGTAAAGCTGGAGAACAGTATTAAAACTGGAGAACAGTAGTAAAACTGGAGAACAGTAGTAAAGCTGTAGAACAACAGTAAAGCTGGAGAACAATAGTAAAGCTGGAAAACAGTAGTAAAGATGGTTGCATGTGCTCTGACGTTTAGAAAAATCATCTCTAGAGTGAGGAAACACCAAGAAATGTGACGTAAGTTTATAAAATATAGAATTGAAGCCATAAGGTGGATATTTTCCAAAATTATAGTCGTCGTCCTTTGTTGGGTATAGTATTTAGGGTGCATATTTTTTTAGTAAAGTTTTATATATATATATCTTAAATGATATATGGGTGCATATGGTTTTAATAATTATAATATATATATATATAAATGATGTAGGGGTGTATATTCTTTTAATAATATACACAGATGTATGTATCTTAAAAACAAGACCCTGTGACCACTAAACCTACATCAAACTCAGACTAATTAACAATTAATTCCCTAAACGGATGGCTCAATGAGTTAGGTCGCTGGGTCTAACAACTCACACAAGCCTATCACCAATACGGCGTGTGTTCGCGCCCAGCTTTGTCAATTACAAAAAAAGGTACACTCGACTCGCAACCGCAAGTGATAAAGTTTACCAGTTGCTTGCCCATGGTCGGTGGTTCTCTCCGCGTACTCCGGCTTCCTCCACCACTAAAACTGGTAACCATGATATAGCTGAAATATTGTTGAAAGTGGCGTTAAACACCAAAAATTTAAAAAAAAATCAATCAATCAAGCTCAGACTAATTAACAATTAATTCCCTCAGCGGATTTGTATACTTCGAAGTTAAAGAAGGTAGTGTTTCTCCGTATTATCAATAAAATTGCTACCTTACCTATTTCTTTCGTGAAAGGTGATGAGGATTCCATCGTCTCGGTGACAGGAACTGTTGTTGTAACTAGTATGGAATAGAAACAGATATCAGTATAAACAAATAAAAGAGAGAATTTCGAATGACGAAGTTCGACCTAGTTGTCGGATATATACTTAACACATGTGTATGAAGTAACATTTGTTATCAGCTAAGGACGGACGAGTAAGCTTGACTAGTTACTAGCAGACACAGCAGGGAAACGGAACATATTGATAATAAGTCACGAAACAAAGACAAGCAAAATACAAGACAACATATAAAACTAAAAAGATAAACAACACGGACCCCACCAAACAACCGGGTGAACTCGGGTACCTGTAACAGTTCCTATTTTTTCTAAGACATTTGCTGTGCAACGTGTTAATCTGTAATCAGGTGTATACAGACAGTTAAACATCAATGTCTCAACAAAACATCTCTGGAACAACATTTCTGTTTGACTTTTCAGATATCTAAACTAAATTTAATATTCTATTTACAGAGGATTTCGCTTAGACAGTTTCCATTGAACAGGTAGGAAAACAATATATGTTTTGTTCCGAGCATTATCAAATTCCACTGATTTCTTTTCTGAATATTGAACATACATGATTTGCTTTGTATTCTTAATGAAGAACAAAAAAGGGAAAACGGCAGAATAGTAGTAGAGGAAGAACCATAATGCATATAATACGAACGACAGAAAGGACGACGAAAAATAATACAATCTAAATTGGAGAAATACAGATAGGAACAGCAGTAAAGCAGGAGAACAACAGTGAAGCTGGAGAACAGCAGTAAAGCTGGAGAACAACAGTGAAGCTGGAGAACAAGAGTAAAGCTGGAGAACAGTATTAAAACTGGAGAACAGTATTAAAACTGGAGAACAGTAGTAAAGCTGTAGAACAACAGTAAAGCTGGAGAACAATACTAAAGCTGGAGAACAGTATTAAAACTGGAAAACAGTAGTAAAACTGGAGAACAGTAGTAAAGCAGTAGAACAACAGTAAAGCTGGAGAACAATAGTAAAGCTGGAAAACAGTAGTAAAAGTGTATAACAACAGTAAAGCTGGAGAACAACAGCAACGCTGGGCAACAATAGTAAAGCTGCAGAACAACAGTAAAGCTGGAGAACAACAGTAATGCTGGAAAACAGTAGTAAAGATGGTTGCAAGTGCTCTGCCGTTTAGAAAAATCATCTCTAGAGTGAGGAAACACCAAGAAATGTGACGTAAGTTTATAAAATATAGAATTGAAGCCATAAGGTGGATATTTTCCAAAATTATTGTCGTCGTCCTTTGTTGCGTATAGTATGTAGGGTGCATATTTTTTTAATAAAGTTATATATATATATCTTAAATGATATATGGGTGCATATGGTTTTAATAATTATAATATGTTAAAAATTGCTGAGTTAGATTGCTGTCAAATTATAATATTAAGTATATATATATATCATCTACACACGCTTATACACATGTCTTACGTCTATCCCTAGATTAAAACCTTACGAGACAAGGTAACACTACGACTATTGAAGCTCTTTTTTTTAGGGAGTGGATGTAGTCGAGT
>MJUT01017855.1:18005-29148 GCA_002080005.1 Gigantidas platifrons | reverse complement strand
TCTTAAAAACAAGACCCTGTGACCACTAAACCTACATCAAACACAGACTAATTAACAATTAATTCCCTAAACGGATGGCTCAATGAGTTAGGTCGCTGGGTCTAACAACTCACACAAGCCTATCACCAATACGGCGTGGGTTCGCGCCCGGCTTTGTAAATTACAAAAAAAGGTACACTCGACTCGCAACCGCAAGTGATAAAGTTTACCAGTTGCTTGCCCATGGTCGGTGGTTCTCTCCGGGTACTCCGGCTTCCTCCACCACTAAAACTGGTCGCCATGATATAGCTGAAATATTGTTGAAAGTGGCGTTAAACACCAAAAATTTAAAAAAAAATCAATCAATCAAGCTCAGACTAATTAACAATTAATTCCCTAAAGGGGTTTGTATACTTCGAAGCTAAAGAAGGTAGTGTATCTCCGTATTATTAATAAAATTGTTATCTTACCTATTTCTTTCGTGAAAGGTGATGAAGATTCCATCATCTCAGTGACAGGAACTGTTGTTGTAACTAGTATGGAATAGAAACAGATATCAGTATAAACAAATAAAAGAGAGAATTTCGAATGACGAAGTCCGACCTAGTTGTCGGATATATACTTAACACTTGTATATGAAGTAACATTTGTTATCAGCTAAAGGCGGACGAGTAAGCTTGACTAGTTACTAGCAGACACAGCAGGGAAACGGAACATATTGATAACAAGTCACGGAACAAACACAAGCAAAATACAACACAACATATAAAACTAAAGAGATGAACAACACGGACCTCACCAAACAACCGGTGTGAACACGGGTACCTGTAACAGTTCCTATTTTTTTCCTAAGACATTTGCCATGCAACGTGGTAATCTGTTATCATGTGTATAGAGACATCTAAGCATCAATGTCTCAACCAAGCATCCCTGGAACAACATTTCTGTTTGAGTTTTCAGATATCTAACCTAAATTTAATATTCTATTTACACAGGATTTCGCTTAGACAGTTTCCTTTGAACAGGTAGGAAAGCAATATATGTTTTGTTCCGAGCATTATCAAATTCCATTGATTTCTTTTCTGAATATTGAACATACATGCTTTGTTTTGTATTCTTAATGAAGAACAAGAAAAGCAAAACGGCAGAATAGTAGTAGAGGAAGAACCATAATACATATAATACGAACGACAGAAAGGACGACGAAAAATAATACAATCTAAATTGGAGAAATACAGATAGGAACAGCAGTAAAGCTGGAGAACAACAGTGAAGCTGGAGAACAGTAGTAAAGCTGTAAAACAACAGTAACACAGAAGAACAATACTAAAGCTGGAGAACAGTATTAAAACTGGAGAACAGTAGTAAAACTGGAGATCAGTAGCAAAGCTGTAGAACAAGAGTAAAGCTGGAGAACAGTAGTAAAGCTGGAGGACAACAGTAAAGCTGGAAAACAACAGCAACGCTGGGAAACAATAGTAAAGCTGCAGAACAGGAGTAAAACTGGAGAACAGCAATAAAACTGGAGAACAACAGTAAGGCTGTAGAACAACAGTAAAGCTGGAAAACAGTAGTAAAGATTGTTGCGTGTGCTCTGCCGTTTAGCAAAATCATCTCTAGAGTGGGGAAACACTAAGAAATGTGACGTAAGTGTATAAAATATAGAATTGAAGCCATAAGGTGGATATTTTCTAAAATTATGGCCTTCGTCCTTTGTTGGGTATAGTATGTAGGGGTGCATATTTTTGTAGTAAAGTTATATATATATCTTAAATGATATATGGGTGTATATGGTTTTAATAATTATAATGTATATATATACATATATCAATGATGTAGGGGTGCATATTGTTTTAATAATATAAACAGATGTATGTATATCTTAAAAACAAGACCCTGTGACCGCTAACCCTAGATCAAGCTCAGACTAATTAACAATTAATTCCCTAAACGGAATTGTATACTTCGAAGCTAAAGCAGGTAGTGTTTCTCCGTATTATTAATAAAATTGTTATCTTACCTATTTCTATCGTGAAAGGTGATGAGGATTCCAACATCTCAGTGCCAGGAACTGTTGTTGTAACTAGTATGGAATAGAAACAGATATCAGTATAAAGAAATAAAAGAGAGAATTTCGAACGACTCAGTCCGACCTAGTTATCGGATATATACTTAGCACATATATATGAAGTAACATTTGTTATCAGCTAAAGGCGGACGAGTAAGCTTGACTAGTTACTAGCAGACACAACAGAGAAACGGGACATATTGATAATAAGTCACGAAACAAAGTCAAGCAAAATGCAACACAACATATAAAACTAAAGAGATGAACAACACGGACCCCACCAAACAACTGCGGTGAACTCGGGTACCTGTAACAGTTCCTATTTTTTCTAAGTAAGACATTTGCAGTGCAACGTGTTAATCTGTTATCAGGTGTATGCAGACAGTTAAACATCAATGTCTCAACCAAACATCTCTGGAACAACATTTCTGTTTGAGTTTTCAGATATCTAACCTAAATTTAATATTCTATTTACACAGGATTTCGTCTAGACAGTTTCCATTGAACAAGTAGGAAAGCAATATATGCTTTGTTCCGAGCATTATCAAATTCCGTTGATTTCTTTTCTGAATATTGAACATAGATGATTTTTTTATATTTTTAGTGAAGATCATAAGAAGCAAAACGGCAGAAAAGTAGTAGAGGAAGAACAAAAATACATGTAATACGAACGACAGTAAGGGCGACGAAAAATAATACAATATAAATAAAAAAAAAAATACAGATAGGAACACTAGTAAAGCTGGAGAACAACAGTAAAGCTGGAGAACAATAGTAAAGCTGTAGAAAAACAGTAAAGCTGGAGAACAGTAGAAAAGCTGTAGAACAACAGTAAAGCTGGAAAACAACTGTAAAGCTAGAGTACAGTATTAAAACATGAGAACAATAGTAAAACTGGAGAACAACAGGAAAGCTGGAGAACAATAGAAAAGCTGTAGAACAACAATACAACTGGAGAACATCAGTAAAACTGGAGAACAGTAGTAAATATGGAGAACAACAGTAACGCAGGAGAACAATAGTAAAGCTGTAGAACACCAGTAAAGTTGTAGAACAGTAATAAAAAGGAAGAACAACAGTAAAACTGGAGAACAACAGAAAAGCTGTAGAACAGCAGTAAAGTTGTAGAACAACAGTAAATCTGGGGAGCAACAGCAAAGCTGGAGAACAGTAGGAAAGCTGTAGAGCAACAGTAAAGCTGTGAAACAACACTAAAACTGGAAAACAGTAGTAAAGAGGGTTGCGTATGCTTTGCCGTTTAGAAAAAATCATCTCTAGAGCGAGGAAACACCAAGAAATACGACGTAAGTGTATAAAATAAGGATTGAAGCCATAACGTGGATATTCTCCAAAATTTGTTGGGTATAGTATATAGGGGTGCATATTTTTCAGTAAGGTTATATATATATATATATATATACTAGTATATATGTAAAATGTTAACATAGCGGTTCGATTGATGAAAATAATAAAAATTAGAATTACAACTGAATTCTGGAACTTCAATCACATTTTATATAGCACAAGCGCTTTCACTCTTTACACAGAGCATCAGGTACATATATATATATATAAAGTCTAAGGGAAACAACCAACAAGAGAACTTAATAGGTAACGGATCGTCGAGGCATGACGTTGCAGCACAAACAAAATAAATTATAGAAGACTAGATGATTGTACAACGATACCGATAAAGATGTTAGAAAAATTATATTGAGATAATTTTCGATCAACAAATTACCTTTTTTCAATGTATATATATATTCAAAGACATAATATTATTTGATTTTGGAGTTAAACACTCTGTTTCATCTTTACAATTTCATATGTGAATATTAGCATGTTTTTTTTTTATCAACTTAGCTATGAATGTTAAATGAAAAATAAGTTATATAAGTCTCAAATATATTAGAAAATCTTCCTTGTTTTCAACAATAAACCAGGAAATGTTTTTTTTCCGCTTTAATAGTAAGCATACTCGACAATAATCACTCATAATTGATGATATCTCATTGTAACAAACAAAAGAGATGACGTGGATTAAATGATTTTAAGTGCATAACCCCGCTATTTTATATTGAAGTGTATTTATTAAGCTAGTAGATTGAATAATCATGTATATGTATGTAACCACATTCAACCGTACATCTGTCAATTAAATTGCGATGTTCGAGTTTGACATGGTAAAACTCATGGTTTTATTATTGACGGGAACATTTATTGAGTTCGACTGTCCGAGGTATCAGTGTTCGAGCGAACGAATATTTTTACTTAGAAATATAAGGAAAATTGACAGGACTTTCAAATAAGTTCTAGCCATCCATGGTATTCGACCCATCCGAGTTCGGGGGACCGAGGTTTGACTGAACATTTACATATACTGAGCAAGACAATCTTAGCAACAACTGTTTTTAATTTTATATTTTCAAAAATAATTCATTGCATAACAATAAATATATTGTTCTAAAAAACAACAACAACAACAATAAAGAGGAACATGAACGTACAAACAATCGTAATTCACAAGCTTCCTCATTTGCAATGCCTGACACATGATGAATTCACATATAAATCCACAATGTCAGTATCTTGTCCAGATCCTGCGTAATACACTCCCCCACAACAGTAACTAACTGCCACCAAAGCGGCCAACTGGCATAACACAAACCACTGCAAAGCGTTCACCAGGCCCTCTCCAGACACGAATGCGACCATCTGCAAATTTTAGTGTGAATCGAGATCCATCCGAAAAAAGTACTGTCCTCCAGTTTCGGCGCAATTGCTGATTTTCCATGCATGTCGCTGTCATTTGTGGTGGACAGTTAACTCCACACCTTTATGTGGTCTTCTTGATTTGAAACGACACGCTTTAAGTTTATTGCGGAGTGCTTGCGCTGATATGCGGACTCCAGTTACTCTCCGTACTCTGTCGACAATCCTTGTTGCTGGTAAGAAGCGGTCACGACCTGCTGTGATCCTGATGTAACGTTCTTCTCTAGAAGTGAGATATTTTGGTCTACCGGATCTTGGCCTATCCTTATCTGTGCCAGTGGTCCTGCAACGTCGTGCTAACCTCCATATGGTTGTACGGTGCATACCAAATGACACAGCAACGTAATTTACCGTCATTCTACCTTCCAACATACCGAAGGCGGTCATTCTGGGGAAGTCCTCTACGACGCCCCATAAAACATTTGGTTACAAGAAAAATGTTTTTCTTCTGTTTTGAAACTTATTCAAGAACAAATTATCGATGAAATAAACTTTCGAAAAGCATAAACAGGTAAGACAAGTAGAAAACCCCTATTGCACGTGCAGCTGATTTTCGGCGCGAAATGGCTCAAGCAAAACGTTATTGTACCTGTTTTAAATGTATTTTGTATTGATTAGCCATATGATGTCTATAATATTTATAGACGCAAAATGCGGAAAAAAAAAATTAATATGAGGAAAACAAAATTTGCTGTTAAACTTTTTTTGCTCAGTATATTATATGTACTCTTTGAAATTTATCCTGGTAATATTTTCAATATGCATACTGCATGTTATTAACAATCGGGGTATAGCTTTACAAAGTTTTAATTTGGAGATTGCTGATGCTTTGTTGTGAGGAAAACATTTTATGACATTTTACTCTTGTTGTATATTGCATGAACTTTTTGAAACAAGAAATGCTCACTATCACAGAATCATTTGTGAAAAATATATTTATACTTGTGGGATTTTCAATATATATCCTCTATGTTATTCTCACAGATTTGGGATGAAAAAACCTACTTAGGTTGATTCATTTGATTGATTGATTGCTTGTGTTTAACGTCAATTTTAAGCAATATTTCAGCTGTATCAAGCCGGAGTCCCCGGAGAGAACCATCGACCATGGACAATCAGCTGGTAAGCTTCATCACTTGCGGCTGCAAGTTGAGTGCACATTTTGTTGTATTTTACAAAGCTTTGCGGAATTCACGCCGTACTGGTGATAGGCTTTATGAGTTGTTAGGTAATCCAACTACCTAGCTTAAAGAGCCACCGGACCCTCATACGTAGGAAGACTCTAGAGGGAAAAACATCTAATATTTTACTCATCTTACATATTTTATATACTTCTTTTAAAAACTCAAATTGATGAAGTATAAAAGCTTAAATGAGGAAAGGAATATCGTTTGATTCACTTTATATATTACACGCATCAATTTGAACAAAAAAAAAACAAGCTTAATGTTTTTTCCCTCCTAAGGAATTTTTTTTACCGAAAAAAAAATCATTGTACATGAAAATTGTCTTTACCTTCTATTTTATGTGATCTAAGATAAGGAAGATACATTTGTCTCTTTGTGTGTGTGTTGTTTTATTCTTTGGTCAGTATTATGAGGGATAACTAAAGGTTATTACTGACCAGTAGAAAAAGTATTGCTGATTAAGTTTTGAGCACACAAAATACATTTTTAAATCGTTGTTCCCTTACGTGGAACTACAAACATGATGTCGGGTTTTTAACTTTAGTTACATACAGTAGAATTTATCCCATCTTACAATTTGGTATCTGGGGTTGTGACACTCAATAATATGTTTTACTTGTAAACGAGGTGCTTGACGAACAGTAATATTTGGTCAGTCAAAAGTCGGAAACAAACATTCACAATATAACATCGTCTAAATCATTTTGTTTTTGCATTGCTTCCGAATTACTCATTAATTCGTATCTAAATAAATTTCTTTGTCTTATCTACTGTACATACCTCTGACACTAAAATCTACCTGTTCTCGATGATTGTAATTATTCCCACAACGATATCTACCGCCGTCATTTGTTTGAACATTATAGATAGTCATAGATTCACTATTTACATTCCCATATTTAGCTCCTGCTTGGATATATCTAGACCAACCCGGATCCGTTCTCTTTTGCCAATAGTAATACGACCCGTGCAATGTACATGTTAAGATAGTATTACTCCCCCATATGGCTATCGCTGAAATTAAACCAAAAATAAATAAGCGCAAACTTTTAAGAGAACACGCGTAAGTTGTTATGATTCTTGTTTCTATAATGTTCTTTAGTGGCTATCTTAGCATTAAAGACATTTATGGTCAATAAGTTCCTTCGGGGTCATGTTAGTATTAAGGACATTTATGGTAAAAAAAAGTCCTTTGATACAATGTAGCCATGTTAGTATCAAGAACATTCATGGTGGATAAAGTCATCTAGTGGCCACCATTGTAATAAGAACAGTCAGGTTCAATATTGTCATTTAGTGGTCATGTTAGTATCAAGGACAGTCATGGTAAATAAGGTCCTTCAGTGGTGGCCATGTTGGTATCAAGGACATTCATGGTAAATAAGATCCTTCAGTGATGGTATTGTTAGTATCAAGGACAATCATCAGCAATAAGATTATTTAGTGGTCATATTAGTATTTAGAACACTCATTATCAAAATGTCCTTTTGTGGTCACATTTGTCTTAAAGACAATCAGTGCCAATTAGGTCATTTCGAGGTCATGATAATATCAAGACCAGTCAGGGTGAATAAAGTCATTCGTAATTAGGACAGTCATTGTCAAAAAGGTCCTTCGTATGTCCTATTTGTATTAAGGACATTCCTGGTCAATAAGGTCCTTTATAAGTCCTATTTGTATTAAGGGAAGGCATTGTCCATAAGGTCTTTTATATGTCCTACTTGCATTAAAACAGTCACGGTCAATAAGGTATGCTATGTGTACTACTTGTATTAAGGAGAGTCAAGGTCAATAAGGTATTTTATATGTCCTATTTGTATTAAGGACAGTCATGGACAATAAGTTCCTTTATTTGTCCTATATGTATTAAGGGAAGTCATGGTCAATAAGGTCTTTTATATGTCCTACTTGTATTAAATACAGTCGTGGTCAATAAGGTTTTATATGTCCCACTTGTATTAAGGAAAGTCTTGGTCGGTAAGGTCTTTTATATGTCCTACTTGTATTAAGCATAGTCATCGTCAATCAAATCTTTAATATGTCCTTGTATTAAGGACAGTCATGATCAATAAGGTCTTTTATATGTCCTATTTGTATAAAGGAAAATGATGGTCAATAAGGTACTGTATATGTCCTATTTGTATTAAGGAAAGTCATGGTCAATAAGGCCTTCTATATGTTCTACTTGTATTAAGGAATGTCATGGTCAGTAAGATCCTTTATATGTCCTAATTGTATTAAGGACAGTCATGGTCAGTAAGATCCTTTATATGTGCTACTTGTATTAAGGACAGTCTTGGTCAATAAGGTCTGTTATATGTCCTACTTGTATTAAGGACAGTCATGGTCAATACAATCTTTTTTTGTCCTATTTGTATAAAGGAATGTCATTGTCAATAAGGTCTTTTATATGTCCTACCTGTATTAAGGACAGTTATGGTCAATAAGGTCTTTCATATGTCCTATGTGTATTAAGGAAAGTCATGGTCAATAAGGTACTTTATATGTCTATTTGTATTAATGAAAGTCATGGTCAATAATGTATTTTATATGCCCTATTGTTATTAAGGACAGCCATGGTCAATAATGTACTTGATATGACCTACTTGTATTAAAGACTGTCCAAGTCAATAATGTCTTTAATATGTCCTATTTGTTTTTAGGAAAGTCATGGTCAGTAAGGTTCTTTATATATCCTATTTTTATTTACAAAAGTCATGGTCAATAAGGTCCTTTATATATCCTATTTTTTATTTGGAGAAGTCATGGTCAATAAGGTCCTTTATAAGTCGTTGTTGTATTAAGGAAAATGATGGTTAATAAGGTCTTGTATATGTCCTACTTGTAGCAAAGAAAGTCTTGGTCAATAAGATTCTTTATATGTCCTACATGTTTTAAGGACAATCATGGTCAATAAGGTCTTTTATATGTCCTATTTGTATAAAGGAAAACGATGGTCAATAAGGTACTGTACATGTCCTATTTGTATTAAGGAAAGTCATGGTCAATAAGGTCTTCTATATGTTCTACTTGTATTAAGGAATGTCATGGTTAGTAAGATCCTTTATATGTCCTAATTGTATGAAGGACAGTCATGGTCAGTAATATCCTCTATATGTGCTACTTTTATTAATGAGAGTCATGGTCAATAAGGTCTTGTATATGTCCTACTTATATTAAAGACATTCTTGGTCAATAAGGTCTGTTATATGTCCTACTTGTATTAAGGACAGTCATGGTCAATACAATCTTTTTTTGTCATATTTGTATTAAGGAATGTCATTATCAATAAGGTCTTTTATATGTCCTACTTGTATTAAGGATAGTCATGGTCAATAAGGACTTTCATATGTCCTATGTGTATTAAGGAAAGTAATGGTCAATAAGGTACTTTATATGTGTATTTGTATTAATGAAAGTCATGGTCAATAAAGTCTTTTATATGTCCTACTTTTGATAAGGAAAGTCATGGTCAATAAGGTACTTTATATGTATATTTGTATTAATGAAAGTCATGGTCAGTAATGTACTTGATATGTCCTACTTGTATTAAAGACTGTCCAGGTCAATAATGTCTTTTATACATCCTATTTGTATTAAGGAAAGTCATGATCAGTAAGGTTCTTTATATATCCTATTTTTATTTAGAAAATTCATGGTCAATAAGGTCCTTTATAAGTGGTTTTTGTATTAAGGAAACATGATGGTTAATACGGTCTTGTATATGTCCCACTTGTAGCAAAGAAAGCCATAGTCAATGAGATCCTTAATATGTCCTACTTGTATTAAGGACAGTCATGGTTAATAAGGTCTTTTATATGTCCTATTTGTATAAAGGGAATTCATGGTCAATAAGGTTTTATATAAGTCCTGCTTGTATTTAGGACATTCATTGTCAATAAGATCTCTTTTATGGCCTACTTGTATTAAGGAAAGCCATGATCAGTATGGTCTTTTATATGTCCTTCTTGTATTAAGCATAGCCATCCTCAATAAAATCTTTAATATGTCCTTGTATTAAGGAAAGTCATGATCAATAAGGTCTTTTATATGTCCTATTTGTATGAAGGAAAATGATTGTCAATAAGGTACTTTATATATCATATTAGTATTAAGGAAAGTCATGGTCTATAAGGTCTTCTATATGTTCTACTTGTATTAAGGACAGTCATGGTCAGTAAGAACCTTAATATGTCATACTTGTATTAAGGACAATCATGGTCAATAAGGTCTTTTATATGTTCTACTTGTATTAAGGGCAGTCATGGTCAATAAGGTCTTTTATACGTTCTATTTGTATTAAGGAAAGTCATGGTCAATAAGATCTTTCATATGTCCTACTTGTATTAAGGAGTCATTGTCAATAAGGTCTTTTATATGTCATACTTGTAGCAAAGAAAGTCATGGTCAATACAATCCTTTATATGTCCTACTTGTATTATGGACAGTCATGGTCAAAAAGGTCTTTTCTATGTCATACTTGTAGCAAAGAAAGTCAAGGTAAATAATATCCTATATATGTCCTACTTGTATTAAGGACAGTCATTGTCAATACAGACTTTTATATGTCCTATTTGTATTAAGGAAAGTCATGGTCAATAAGGTACTTTATATGTCTATTTGTATTAATGAAAGTCATGGTCAATAATGTATTTTATATGCCCTATTGTTATTAAGGACAGCCATGGTCAATAATGTACTTGATATGACCTACTTGTATTAAAGACTGTCCAAGTCAATAATGTCTTTAATATGTCCTATTTGTTTTTAGGAAAGTCATGGTCAGTAAGGTTCTTTATATATCCTATTTTTATTTACAAAAGTCATGGTCAATAAGGTCCTTTATATATCCTATTTTTATTTGGAAAAGTCATGGTCAGTAAGGTTCTTTATATATCCTATTTTTATTTACAAAAGTCATGGTCAATAAGGTCCTTTATATATCCTATTTTTTATTTGGAGAAGTCATGGTCAATAAGGTCCTTTATAAGTCGTTGTTGTATTAAGGAAAATGATGGTTAATAAGGTCTTGTATATGTCCTACTTGTAGCAAAGAAAGTCTTGGTCAATAAGATTCTTTATATGTCCTACATGTTTTAAGGACAATCATGGTCAATAAGGTCTTTTATATGTCCTA
>MJUT01017804.1:350408-380633 GCA_002080005.1 Gigantidas platifrons | reverse complement strand
TTAGCAGCGGTATCCCGAGTTCCAACGTTGATTTCAAGCAAATGATATCATAAATACACATATTCATACGTCAGTCACATTAAAATTTTATTTAAAAAATGGATTCAATAAAAATGAATACTTCTTTTAGTATTATTTATGAAGATATTCAGTAAAAACACATAGGGTGTCGACGTAAACAAATGCATGGCCGCTCAAGTTTAAAGCATCATCTGTCTAAAAAAAGAGTTGTGTCCCTTGATTTCGAGACTTGACTTTGGTTGGTGGAGGTATGGAATCAATGCATGGCTTCCCGACTGGTCTAGAACAAAGTGAACATCATCTCATTAAAAATGCTGAAAAATTGCTCACTTGGTGTTCAACAACAATCATTCAAAATGCATCTGTTCAAGCTTTATAAATAACTTTTTAGTATTTAATGACATTTTACTTGTTTCAGGTTTTTGATACAACAAGAAAAATAACATATAAGAATCTACCTAACTGGTTAAAAGAATTACGAGAATACAGACCAGAGATACCTTGTTTATGTGCAGCGAATAAAATAGATGGTAAATATAATCTGCTCTTAGTAGGGTTAGAGTTTTAAGTATTTAGAAATACTCCACGTGGGGGAGGGGGAGTCATTGTGAAAATACCCATAAAATTTGAAAATGTACCTCCAGTTTATAAACTTGTTTACAGAACTTTTCCGTCAATTTAAATGGAATTTCCCCTAACCTATGCATGCTTGCTTTTAACCATACCAAGATTTTCATATCATTATAGAAGTTTGATTGGATAATACTTCATAAAAAAGAATTTGGTGGTAGGGGGGACATTTGATTTTTGTGTCAACTAAAACCTTTAATTGCTCTTCTTTCAATAGAGAAGAAAATGCAGAAAGGTTGGAAAATTAATGAGTTCAAAATATTTAACAGCATAAACAGTCACTAAGATCATGTTATGTTAATGAAGATAAACCATACATTTTTTTACGTACGTAATCCTTGTACAAATTTGTTTATATTCTTAATCCATATATCATCAACAAATCACTTAATATAATCTGTATAACGTTATGTCATTTCAGTTGATGTGTCAGTAACAAAGAAATCATTCGGCTTTGCCAAGAAACACAATATGCCATTTTACTTTTGTTCTGCATCAGATGGGACCAATGTTGTTAGAGTAAGTTACCCAGGCATAGAAATTACCTTTTTTAACCACAAGCAAAACATTGCTTGTAGTTTTAAAAGTTACAAGCAAAATTCAGTGTTATTTAATATTTAAGAAAAAAAATTTTTGGGGGGGGTGGGGTTTACAACAAACATAATTATTGAATAGTGCCAAAAATGGAAAGAACAGTCAGTGTAGGAGCTACTGCTATAACATGCAACAACCCAGGTTTTACATTCTATTACATGATTATTTTATTTCCCATCGACTCTACCAGACACTACATCTGTTTTGAAGGGGAAAGCAAATCAATGTGACAGTCAAAGTGAAATTTAGTGCATTCAGAACCATTTGTGGGTTTAATTTTATACCTTGGAAAAGGGTAATATTTTTCTATATGGGGTCTTTTTCACGGAAAGGGAATGTGACTCCTGAAAAAAAATTGAAAAATTTATAACACTTATTAACAGACTTGTAGATGAACTTTTATCCAATGATATATCTATAGCCTTCCGAAGACAACATCCATGTTCTTTCCATTCTTATCTTTTTTGTTTCGAAGCCAACATCAATATTAAATTCCCGGAATTCCCTCATCCATTTACGGACACCTACTGTAGTATTATATAGGTTTTTTTTCATTATTTTTGTCTTAAGTTTGTTTGCCGGTTGACCTATATCGGTACTTTTCATTTCATGTTTAGTTTTAGGTGGAACATACTTTAAAAGCATATTTTGCTGAAATAAATACGTTAGCAGTGAGTCAAGGTTAACAGGTCAAAACCTCTTCGGGATTTTCTAGACTTTTCATTAGATCATACCTGTTAACCTCAGAGATTGTGTATGTGGGAGATCTCCCACATTCCAACTATTTAATGTGGGAGATTTTACGTGACGAACTTTTTCACACTAAAATTTTTAGATTAAAGCAAACAAAATTTACTGTACAACTTTTATTGTTGTTGCTGAGCAACATTACTTCAAACCACTTTGGTAGGACAATACAGCTTGTTTTGCTGATCTTAGAACAGAGTCACTTGGTTCGTACTCATAACACAACAAGTTTTGATTTTGCTTTACACATAATAAAGAACAAAGTGTGTCATTGTTCAACTCAGATCTCATATCTGTCTGGATTTTTTTTATCATAGAAAAAATTCTCTCTGGGTCTGCATTTTTAAGATTGGTTGATTTCCTTGTTGAAGCAACTGCTTTTTTGTGTGAATCTCCATCAGCATGTCTTTTAATATCATATACACCACCATGGCTGACACTAAGATTTGTAGAACAAAGTTTGCAAAATGCCATATCATTTCCTAAAGAAGTAGGCTGCACCCGATCGTATAATTTTGTCCAGTCCTCCAAGAATTTGCAATAATGTTTCTTTTTCTTTGAAGAAAGGGTGCTAGGTCCTGAATTCCAACGTCTCCTTGATTGTGACATAGTTGAATTGTATTTTTTTAAAGTTTGTTTCGTATTTAAGTAAGTAATTGAACGATATTCGCCTTCAAATTTTCTTTTTCCACAACTTTGATTCGTGTAGTTATCCATTCGATATTGTAAGCAACTTACATTATCGGCGTTTCTAGTAAAAACCGAGAGAATTCCGAGTAACAATCGGCTGATTCATGCAAACGTTTTAATAACCCAGCTGATAAAAACAACAAAAATGGCATTCAATTTTTCGATTTTAATCAAATTTATTGTCGCGGTAGATAATGTGGGAGAAGTATTTCAAAGCGGGAGTTTTTAGTCTCCCGCGCGGGAGGCACATTCTTTGCGGGAGGCCGAGCTCAAAAGCGGGAGTCTCCCGCGAAATGCGGGAGGGTTAACAGGTATGTTAGATAGTACGTCAAACATTAGAACACATGTTATCCGAAGCACTGGTTTCCCAATTCTGAACAAAACTACAATGGTTGAGAACTAACGACACTGACAGACCAGTTGAATTGTAACCCCCAGTAGCGCAGGATATGAATAGACTACGTTTTAAAATTTATTCTAAAATTAAAAACAGAAAACACACATTTTGGAACAGGACAAAGGTAGAAAGGTACAATTTTTGTACACTTGCTGAAATATGCACACTCATTTTGTGTCGTTCATATGTCAATTTTCAGACGCAATATGAAAAAAACAGACGCATTTAGCGTCTTTGCGTCCGGTAATTTCGAACCCTGTTACCATAAACCTTTAAAAGAAATGAGACAGTCTAAAGAATTCCTCTCTAAGCTGAACCCTGAATAAAGTGGAATGTTGTATAAACCAAACTTTAAATAAAGTTCAAATGTAAGAAATCTATTTTTGTTTAAACTGTATAAACCTGTCTCTTCGGAAGACAAAAGCTGTTCCCAAGAAGGTTTGGTTTAGACAGGTTTTACTTGAGCTATTTTTAGCTCACCTGGTCAAAAGAACTGCAGGAACTATTGTCATCTTTTTGCATTTGTCATTATTGTGGCATCCTGAGTCATATGTTGGTATCTCTGAAATGTTACAATATGATTTGATGAGCGTCAAAGCTCTATTGTTCTAATGTTTGAAAATTGATATAGTGCGAATAATTCTTTGGTGTGTCATTTTTGTGCTGATTGGTAATCCTAGATGGTCATCATATCAAAACCAAATTTAACATATAACCCTATGGGAGAAATGAATATGATTGATTGATTGATTGATGTTTAACATCCAGCGAGCAATTTTTCAGTTATATTCAGGACGAGAATAATTTAAGCGCCACGGGACTCGAAACTAGGAAATGTGATGGGTAGGGACGGAGAATTTTGCCAGTGCAACAGGTCTCCTATGGACCACTCATCATGAGCATAATGGTCATCATGAGCTGTTACACTGGGTTCTTTAACGTGCGAAGAGGGTGGCAATCACTCAACACAGGACCTCGGTTTTATTTACGTCTCATCCGAAGGATGGGTTGGTTGTCAATTTATACATCCCGCACAACCGACGGATGCCCCTTCAAGCCTAAGAAGCTCTCTGTCCCATTTCTATACCCCAGGGTTCCCGCGGGGTTGACCCCTTTTAGAGGACTAGAGAAATGAATAAAAGCAGATTCACTAGAACATTGTATATAGTAAGATAATGTACCCATTTGTCATTCATGCATGGAGTTTAAATATTAATTTTTGTATACTGTCAATGAACTTAAATTTGTGGATCCCAATTCATGGATTGAATACATCATTCATGAGTTTGTAAATTAGTAGTTTCCTTTTGCAACTTTCTATTAAAAAAAATCAAAATATAAAGAAATTATGTTTGTTTACTAATGTTGTTCCCATAGATGGACATTTTTTGTCTGTGGATTTTTAAATTTTTTGAATTTTGTGGGGCAACGATATCTATACAAATCTGTTGACAGTAGTAACGAAAAAGTCATTTATTTTATTTTAGTTATTTAAAGATGCAATACGAGCAGCAGCAGCCTATAAGAATAACTCTACAGACTTTATGGATGAAATCATGAGAGAACTAGAGGTAATAATCAGTATTTCAGCTAGGCTTGGAAATCTTCAGGACAATTGCCAATTTTATCCAAATTTCTTCAGGACTTTCTTTAATAATTAAACTAATTTTTGTAAAGTTTGTAAGGACAATTTGAGAAATAGGTGGGCAAATGTCCTGAGACTGGTGCCTAGCTGAATCACTGTAATAATCGCACATCTTCATATTTGTTGAACACTGTTTATTTTCCTGAAGCAATTATTGTAAATATTAGAATTAAGGGTCAAGGTTATAGTGTTTAAAGCCACTTTCATCAATATTTTAGTTATACTGTGGAGGTCAGTTTTATTGTTGGAGAAAACTGGAGTGACCGTAGAAAACCACTGACCTGCCACAAGTCGCTGATAAACTTTATCACATAATGTTGTACACATAAAGTACACCTCGCCATGAGCAGATTCAAACTCACAACTTTAGTGGTGATAGGCACTGATTGCACAGGTAGTTGTAAATCCAACTACCATACTATAATGACCATGACAGCCCCTATTAGAATTAAAATGTACTTGATAATAGTTTGGAAGATAATATGATATATTTGGGTGTAAAGAGTGACAGATAACTAAATTCTAGAAATAATCAGACCTTTTTATTTTTCTATCATAATACTAAGATGGCTGCCACCACAGGACAAAGTTTAACATAGGACCCTATGAGAAAATTAATCAAATGGATTTACTTCTCTTAGAAACTGGAATTTGATTGAACCAAGACTGTAAATGAGTAATAATTGGATGTTTGTTACATCTCGTCCTATCATACTCCCAGTTATACTAGTGATAATATAATGTACATTATCAGGGCTCACCAAACCAGGCAACTTGGGCGACGAAGTCGCCTTCACTGCTCTGAAGTCGCTCCAACTCGGCCCAAAAGCGAAATTTCAGTCGCCCTGTTATTTTGAGACGTCGCCTATAAATTTTCAATAATCTTACTTTTTCTTCAATATTCACGTAAAAGAAGCTCGCATGTTCCTGAAATATGACCCATACAGGGCTTGATGTTCAATATTTTATTCCAAACTCGTTTATTGCATCCTTTTTAAGATCGTTGTACTATTTGCAGCACACGTTCGTTTTGTGAAAGGTAGGGGAACATGCGGTAGTGGGGAAAGAAACGTTAAAATCGGGATTGATTTTCGGAGTCTCCCAGATTTTCCCTCACTTGTCCCTTAAGTCAACTGAGAGAGAAGTCAAGTCGCCCTGTTTTTTTTAATTACAGAATTTTGAATTAGATACAGATAAAAAGGACAATGAAGTTGATAGTGGTTTAGACTCGACAGGAAATTCAGATGAGCAAAAACAAGTAGCCAGCTGAAACTAGGATGTTGCTTAGCATTGTTGTTAATTATTTATTTATTTCTGTTGGGGATGGTGGCAAATGTTATCACATGACAAATTGATTTTATCATGTGACTATCACGTGACTTGAAAGAGTGTGTGAAATTGGAGGTATGAAACTTCTCAGGTTGTTACTACAGATAAAATTCATTTAGAATTGTATTTGCTGTTATGGTAAATAAAACACTCTTTTTTTTCTGTAAAGGTGCAGTCAGATGATTCGATTTTCCTTCCACCCTCGTAATGTTCACAGTCAAGACTTTCCATTCAATTTTGCTAAGAATTGTTATTTCTTTTACCGATCTCACGATACTATTCTCATCAGATAGAAATAGGTCTTTGATTTTGAAACAATGTTTCAATTTTATTTTTGACATTCGACCTTGCGTTCCCACAATGCGATTTTTGTCGAAAGAAAAAATGGTATCGTGTGACTGCACCTTAAAAAATTGCGTGTTTGTATGACTCTGTCTGTCTTTTATATGTAAAGCCATCTTGTGATACTCAATAAATTGATTGTTATGGTACCATAAATATTGAAAATTTATAGGTATAGTACTATTAAAAAGAGAATGACGTGGTGATTTTAAGATTAAATTCTTCAAGCTATCTAATTAGACATTGTGAAATATCATACAGAAATATTTGTTATGTTATTTAAATGACCAAAGACAGTGTTTATTAAGCTGTTTAGACATTGTGAAATATATCATACAGAAATACTAGTTAAGTTAGTTAAATGACCAAAGACAGTGTTTATTATGCTGTACTCAAATGTGCCAGTAACTTGTTGTAGTTGTACTTTTTTTCTTCTCTTTTTATTATTATTTTTTTTTACGTCTTCAAATTTAATGTGGATACAGTCAATCTTGTTATCTTGAACTCAGATAAATCTTCTGGGATAATTAAATACAGGGATATTTGAAGTAAAGTCATAGCTTTCTTTTTTGATGCCATATACAAAAAAAAACAAGACTTTGTACCATGTATCCATGTTAAAGTGTCAAGAACACATTACATTGTAAACAATATGTTATAATTAAAAGAAGTAGAAATATAATTCATGTATTAAAAATCAATTTAACATGTAGTGTTCAATATAAGTACCATATTTTCTGGTTTATAGTCTATGATGACATTCTGTCTTTATTCCCTATTTGTGAAATGTATAAACAAAAAATTATCTCCCTTTTCTTATTTTTATAAGAGTTGTCTTTCTTTTGGAGGTATTTTGATATATGGTAATTTCAATGTGGGGGAAAGGGGAGTATGTGAATATGTATTTTTATGGAATGAAAGAATTTTTTCTCAAAGGTAATAAATATGTTATATGTATCAGGAGTTTGGGGTTGAAATAAGATTGAAAACATTAAACTGCCAAAAAATTCCATCCATCCTCTTCCCAAAATGGGCATAACTCTAACTCTTATTACAGGACTTGAATTACGTAACGGTGATATTGGTATATACTTTCGGGAAACATCTTCTCAACGTACAACAGTCATGACTTCTACTCTGTAAAATATGGTACAATGTGACTCTTCTGTGCTTAAAGTGCATTTGGCAGTTTGTCTATTTATAGTTCATTGTGAGAAACATTAGCAAGTTATCTCCCTTTTACGAATTTATTATAATGTTTGTGGATAACTTAGTGAAGTTTTTACATTGAAATGTTCATATTGGAGTTGTTTTAAGAAATACCTAGTTCCTAAATTATAATATAGCCAAATCTGCCATATTGATCTTCTTGCCGATTTTTACTGTGATTATTTAAGATCATATATATTAGGGATAGGGAAATGACACTTTTTTTTTCTTTTTTTTTAAACTTTAGTTTTCTAGGGTAGTTTTTATAGAAAGAAGCACTATATTCTAAAATCTGTAATATGATTTATGGAACCTTGTATTTCAAAAAAGACAAATAAAAATTTAACTGAAATCGTGAATTTTGGAGAAAAATAAATATTTTAAGATTTAAGAATCCAAGTAAAAGACTTTCAAGTGATTATGTAGATTTGTGTTGTTGAGAAAATAAAGACTTGTCTTTTTATATAATGTTTACACTGGCAAAAAAAATCATTTTTAAGAGCATGCTAAAAAATGATTCTCATTTTCATGTTGTCCCTTTAATATCTTGTATGGAATAGCTGTTTGTTTTTAAAGAATGGCGCATTGTACATAATAAACAGATAAATTATTAATATATGATAAAAAATACTTCACTATAATTAGAATCAAATGCTGTTAGCTGCCATTTTATTTTATTTTTATTTTTGACTTTTTCAAATACCTCTTTTTCTTTGTATTCCTGTTATTAATTGTATGTAATGGTAAAAATTAGTTACTTTCATATGTCAAGATTGTTATTGCTTGTCCAGATATAAAATACTGTATGGGTGTGGGATTTTTGTTGTGTGACCACACAGATTCGCAATTTTCATGCAAATATGGCAAAAACTAATTTTTTAGTCTTTTCGTGATATTTTATGTACACGTTTTGGATGAAAGTACCACACTTCTAGATGTCTAGCATTATAGATACTAAAGAACTACTAATGTTAATGAGATTATAATCCAATATTTCAACCAACATGCTCTAATGAACACACATCATCACTGGAGGCATCGTTGGTAACCCATGGCTGATCACACCCAATACCATCCACTCATCACATGTAGGTCAATTCAAGTGAAAACCCCTGTTTCCGGTTTACTCCAATACTGATCTGTATTTAATAGTTTCCATAACAACATAACATTTAATACTAAATTTTTCTTATTTGACAGATTGAACATATGAGAAGGATATCATCATCATATGATCTTATTAGTCGATCTAGCATTCAGTGTAAATAAACCATGTGTAATTGCTACCCTTTTATTTCGTCTTCTCATTTTAATTTGCAAGAAAAACCTTTTCTTTTTAAAAACTGTGACTGGATTGGCTGAAAAACAGTGGGTGGAGACTAATAAAAATGTTTTAAAATAACTCATGAAAAATACATGACAACGAGGATTTTTGTTGTTAATTGAGCCATGAATAAAGAGTGGAGAGTATCGGAACGTGATTAGCTGTCGATTAACGACAATGTTGTGGAGGGGACTTACCTGGCTTGTATTAATAGTCTATTCCTTACTGTTTTAAGAGCTAAATGGGT
This sequence comes from Gigantidas platifrons, assembly GCA_002080005.1. Lineage (NCBI taxonomy): Eukaryota > Metazoa > Mollusca > Bivalvia > Mytilida > Modiolidae > Gigantidas > Gigantidas platifrons. Next base: position 371,458 of record MJUT01017804.1, on the reverse strand, counting down.
AGGAACTCTTGAGGGCTAAAAATGGATACATCTCGGATGTGAATGATATTTGCTGAAAAGGACCATTAAAGCCTTTCTTCATAGTTTGCCATAAGTTGCAATAATGTTGTCTTTTTAAAGCCTGTATGCCATGATAATGTCTAATTCATAGCAAATAATTGATTAAATTATACAAATAAGAACAATTAAATAGATAATTGTCATGCCTGTCATGCAGTAATTTTCATTTTTATTATTTTATTTCATCTTGTTTTTTTTCTGTGAATTTTGTGTCAAATTTGTCACTTCCATGTCCCCCCCCCCTTTTTTTTTCCTACCTACAGACCTGCGTTATGTATAGGAATTTTATTATATAACAGATTGAACTGGTAATGTCAATATACTAGTATTACATTATTTAACAACAATCAAGCCTGCCCATACGGTCACCTAAGCAATCACCTGTATCAAAAGGTCACATTTTTCTTGTCCTGCCATTGAAAATTTCATATGAATCAAACCTCTTTTGAGATGTCACCTGTCTTAAGGGACCACATTTTCTTTGTCTCTATGGTGACCTCTTAATCCAGGTTTGACTGTATTTTTTTATTTTTATAAGGGGCCTCTATGGCTGTTTATGTATTGGTTGTTTATGTATATCTCTATTACTTAAGTCAACCCATGCTTGTGGCGAGTCATACTCAACTTTTGACAAAACACAAGAAAGTTTCAGTATCTCAGGTTTACAAAGTATTGTCCCTTTACCTAGTTTTAGCACGGTATAGCAATTCACTTGAAATCACATCCTGAAATGTATTATTGATAATGAATGTAAATACAGTCAAGCCTGCTTATGTGGTCACCTCTATTAAGCAGTCACATGTATTAAAAGGTCACATTTTTCTTGTCCTGTCATAGAAAATTTCATATGAATTAAACCTCTATTAAGAGGTCACCTGTCTTAAAAGACCACTTTTTCTTTGTCCCAGAGATGACCTCTTAATACAGGTTTGATTGTTATTGTAAACCAAAGCTAACTTACAAATCAAATTCTTATTTTTTAAATGTATATATTGTGTAATGTAATTCGGAACAAATGAAGCTAGTCCTCAATGTTATAGATGCTTGTTTTTTTTTTTTAAATATGAGTGGTGATTGCATGTGTATTTGTTTTCCTTTAAATTTAGTATCTCTCTGACAGTAGACACTTTTAGAAACAATCTATTGATAGTTTAAATTTAGTTGGACCTTTTTTTTTAACAGGTTACCCATTTTCGTTATTTGTTGATTGACCTAAAAAAAAATGCTCCAATGAGCATGTAATGTTCATTACACTGTCTTAGATAATTTTGAGCATTTTATTATGATAGAGTAAATTTAATCACTGGTGCATGGTATATATTTTTTTTTAAATACACACCATGCTGTGAAAAGTAGTCATTAGAATACAACTTTTTTGTTTAATTTTTGAAACATTAGGTAATAGACTAAAATTTTAGAGTGTTGTCTTTCACTGTAAACACAAACACTAATTTTTTTTAAAATAGAATTAATTAAAAAAAGAACATTTTCTTACTTTAATGCTTTTACATGTTAATAATTTTTTTTTTACAAAAGAATGAGATATATTTGACTTAATTGATTGGTGTTTAACACCAAATTTAGCAGTATTTCAGCTATATCGCTTGAAGAAGAAATAAATAAATTTGTAGCAAATGCTTGAATTTGATTGGTTAGAATTTTTTATTTATCATGTCATAGATAAAAAAAAATTAACCAGAAGTCACATGTTGGGGTCTCAATTGGGAATTTTTTTTATTTTAATTCTTTTTAAGCAATTATTATCTGTCAAAATATTTTTAGGACAAGAAAAAAAATGAATTAGGAATTAATTTATAAGGATTGATCACAATTTTTTGTTCGGTGCATTCGAAATAAACTCAAAAATGTGGTAGACACCCTTGCGTAACCCAGTGTGTACCACATTTTTGAGTTTATTTCTTCATGAACCGACAAAAAATTGAGATCAATCCTTAATTAAAAACAAAATTGCTATATTTACTTGATAAAGGTATGTTAAAAATAGGCAATGTATCATATTCTTGTCACATTATAGAGTTGTGTCCCTTGAAGGAAATTTCAAAATTGATATTGGAAATATTAGTGTTTTATCACATTTTTTTTTTGACCTGCTAAAAAAGTTTTATATTGGTGAAGGTTAAAACTTCTATTTTTATTTCTTAATAATAATTTATGACTATTGAATTTTGACTAAATTTCCCCTCCACTGGGAAAAATATTTCATGACACATTGTTTTTATTTTACCATCTTTAAGCACATTTCATTTAAAGGTTTTTGTTACTAGAACAACTAGGTTTTCGTACTGTTATTGCTTATAATCTCAGTACCCTGTAGATCTGAGTTTTTTTTGCATAAATGTGTGAAAGATGTTAGTTCCATTACTGCAATTTATATATTTATGTTTTATATTGATAAAATGATCTGTGTGACGTTATCTGTGTTAAAACACCTTATGCTATTGATTAAAGAAAATTGTCTATGTATTATCATAATATTTATGAGCAAGATACTTTACAATATTACAAAATTCAAAATTTACGTCTTTTTAATTTATGACTATTCCTTTTTGGGGGTGGGGGAGTATGCAAAATAGAGGTTAGGTATGGGGTTATGGTGTTTAATGCCACTTCCAACAGTATTTCAGTTATATCATGGCAGTCAGTTTTATTGGTGGAGGAAACTGGAGTACCCTGAGAAAACCACCGACCTTATGCAAGTCACTGACAAACTTTATCACATAATGTTGTATTGAGAACACTTCGCCTGAAGGTAATTCGAACTCACAACTTTAGTGGTGATAGGCACAGATTGCATAGGTAATTATAAATCCAACTACCATATGATCATGGTCACGACAGCCCCTGCAAAATAGAATTCTGTGCTTACGATCATAAACCTTTCAAGTACCAGTATGAGTTTTGTACTCGTACTCGAAAAACGAGCACTCAGAACACTCCAATAAATACTGGGCCGTGATTGGAGGATCATATTCATTTGTACAAATCTGAATTTCTTCTTCCTGTGGACCATCCCTGCCAAGTTTGGTTCAATTTTGATTGAAAGTTTTGCAGTAAATGTTAACGACAACATAAAGTTACATAAAAATTGTGAGCCACTTTTTGGAAATATCATAACTGTCAACCTTTATACATACAACAGTCACCATATTCGGCATAGTGACATAATTAAAGTAGCACTTCAATAGTACTGTGCTTGTCATTATAGAGTCAAACCTTCCTTAAAAGGCACCTGTATATAACAGACAATTGTCTACAAAGGGTAGTTTGATCTTTTACATTTAATTTTCAGGTTCCCTTTAGTACCCATTATATACAGGTTTGACTTATATATTACAATCATAAAATGGAAGCCTTCATGGCTATTATCGTACGATAGTTGGATGAACATTTAACAAAAAAATCTGTGCTTATCATAACGAAAGTTGCAAGCTTGATTGCTGTCCATGTAGAGGTGCACTTGTTACAACTTCATGTTTGTCAGTTACTTGTTGCAGGCCAGTATTTTTCTGTTTTACTCTGGTTTCCTCCACCAATAAAATTGTCTTGGTGATACAACTGAAATATTGTTGAAAGTAGTGTTAAACATTTTCTGTTGAATGGATTTTATGTTCATTTAGTGGAAAATGCATTTTAAAAGTGTCCTGTCAATTAGTGAATGAGTGAGTGACTGTTGTTTAATGCCAAGAGGGCAATTTTTCAGCTATATAATGTCCAAAAACTAGTTCAATTTGAATGAGATGATGATTATGTCCATTGTCATTTTGAGTCGGTGAGTGATTGTAGTTTAACCCCAGATGAGCAATTTTTCAGCCATATAATGGGGAGAACTACCGGTAGTTACATTTCAATGAGATGATGATAATTGTCCCCCGACGCTTCGTCGAAGGGGACTATAGAAATGGGTGTCGTCCGTCCGTCCGTGTGCTTTTTGGTTTCCAGATGATAACTTGTGAATGAAAAGTCAGATTGAAGCTAGGTTTGGTATGTAAGTGTATCTTATGAATATCTAGGTCAAGTTCGATAATGACAATTTTTCGACAATTTTTACTAGAGTTGTGCCCCTTTTTATACCTCAAAATTGCTAAATATTTGGTTTCCAGATGATAACTTGGGAACAAATAGTCAGATTGAAACTAGGTTTGGTATGTAAGTGTATCTCATGAATATCTAGGTCAAGTTCGATAGCGATCATTTTTCGACCAATCTTACCAGAGTTACATCCCTTTTTATACTTTGTCTGTGCGTCCTGAATTGGTTTCCAGATGATAACTTGTGAATGGAAAGTCAAATTGAAGCTAGGTGTGGCATGTAAGTGTATCTTATGAATATCTAGGTCAAGTTCGATAATGACAATTTTTCGACAATTTTTACTAGAGTTGTGCCCCTTTTTATACCTCAAAATTGCTAAATATTTGGTTTCCAGATGATAACTTGGGAACAAATAGTCAGATTGAAACTAGGTTTGGTATGTAAGTGTATCTCATGAATATCTAGGTCAAGTGCGATAGCAATCATTTTTCGACAAATCTTACCAGAGTTACATCCCTTTTTATACTTCAAAATTGCTAATATTTTGGTTTCCAAATTATAACTTGTGAACAAAAAGTCAGATTGAAACTAGGTTTGGTATGTAAGTGTATCTCATGAATATCTAGGTCAAGTTCGATAATGATGATTTTTCCACAAATCTAACCAGAGTTACTCCCCTTTTTTTACTTCAAAATGGTCCTTGGATGGTCCCCTTTCAGAATTATGAGTGATACAGGCTCCCCTGACCCTCTAGTTTACAGTAGTTTCAAAATTTAATCTTACGATGTAACCTTGGCGTCGGGGGACCAGTGGTCAACGGCCTTTTATTTCCTCTTTGTACTAGATCAGCACACTTAGTTGGATTTGAAAGAGCTGTTCTTCGGGTAGCCGTAAATCTCCATTCACACATTATCATGATTCCCAGTCAACCACTCTTGCTCGTTAGAACTGTGAGCTTAGCGAAATAGCAACAAATAACAATTTTATAGTTATTCGTTTCAACCGACAGGGCCTCAAATCAACGATCTATCTCACATGAGACGAGAACGCCAATCATATTCATTGATGCGGGTATAAGGCCATTAGATAAAAACTTGAAAACATATAATTTAAATAGATTTTTTATCATCTTGGAATACAATAAATCAATTAGTTATAACAAAAACAATAATAATAGTAATAATAAGTTTCTGGCAATAACATTTTTTTTTCTCCAGAATAAATACATTTGTATAAAGGTAGATAATTTGCACTCTTTTTTTTTAACTACAAATGTTGCAAATTGCAGACAGTCCAAATATAGCATGAACAATAAATTATCTTGTAGTGTAACAATGCAGTAGTAGTTCTGTGACAACTTACTATGTAAATTTACTAGCATAATCCTGCTTTAAGTTCATTAATCTATTTTGAATTGCATTCCTTTGCAAATTATCAACTTTCTTTACATGGAAGTGCAAAATAAATGTTTTTACACAAGTGTAATTCTATGCAGACATCTTCAAATTTGGGTATTTTTTTTAAAGTATTTCACTTTGTTTTAAAGTGAAAGATAAAATGAATTTTAATATTTCATAATGATATTAAAATTCTATTCTTGGGAAGAATAAAAAAAAACAAAACAAAAAAACTTGATTTTAAGGTAATAAAAAGCAAATTTTTCACTTCATGATATACCTGGACTGAAAGTAATATTAATTTACATATTGATGACATGTATTGCATCAATATTTGTCAAATATGAAAATGAACAAAATTTGAATAGAAATGATAAATAACATATATGTATCACAGTAACAATGATGACAAAATAAAGAGTTACCTGCTCTTTAGAGTTAATAATAATAATAATCTTTAAAAGAAAAAAAAAATATCGAAAATTGCAATCATATTTTGAAATCAGTAATTTTTTTTTCATAGCTTAATAACCTGATAAAAACATGGAGAATTGAAAAGCAAAGAAAATTAATTGCTATGAAATATGTATACTTAGATTTTTTTGGCTAAATTCTACAACTGTTGTTACAAATTCTGCTAAATTTGCTAAAACGTAAATTACAGTTATGTCCTTTTGTAAAAAAAAAAAAAAAATAGCACTGAGGTGTTTTGTTTCTAGTTACAATAATGGTGCTTACTGATGTACGAGTATTGAAAATGAGGTAAATAAAAAAGAATACTGATAATAAAAGAACACACAAAATTATGGTAATTTATTGTTGTGAGGAATTAAGTATTGAAATGCCCTAAAAAAAAAATTCTCCATTTTATTAATCTGATGGATTAAAATCATCTTAATTTTTTTTTTTTTTAAATTATTAAATGAAACTGTTTCTAATTTTAATCTTTTTATGACTGTGAGCACACATTTAAAATTAGTGTTAAAAAAAGCAAAAACAAAGCCAGGTGATATATAAAAGAAACTACCACTTTTTGAGCTGCTTAAAATTCAGATTACAGTAAAAATTATTTGCATTCAAATAAGGATTTAAAAAAATTAATTGTATCAATTTGAAAAAGAGCACTGGTATCTGATACAAAAATACATTGGTGATCTTTGGAACCTCATCTCCTGACCAGTCCTTGTATTAGTATACATAAGGCAGTGTTGTGTATTATTCCGTATTATAATAAACCATATTACACATTTTATAATTAAAATAAGCAACAATGAATATCATATTATTATTTTTTTTTAAGTTTCACGATATTGTATGGAGGTTTTTATAATCAAAAGTGTTAACAGGGAAGAAATGTAAAAACAAAACAAAAAAGAATTAAAGAAGAAAAATATTAAACAATGAAAAAGCTTCGTATTGAGTTTTATAAATCATTTGTAGGCTTGAGGAACTTGTTCATGTTCCAATACATTATTATCAAGTACATTCCAAATTGTCTGCCGAAAACGAAAAATTTGAAAATGAATTTTTAGAAATTTGTATCTATGCATACTATTTTGCCTTGTAGCAATTTTCTGTAAGATTCATTCATAAATAGGAAATATATTAATATTTGAAAGAAAAGAAAAAAATTGAACTAAAAATTGCAATGACACCAAGGAATCTCTGATCTTTTAAGTCTCACACCTTCAGGTGACACAGAAAGGGTTAAAATTAAATTAAATTCACTTTTTAAAAAATATATCTAATTACTTCAATACCAGACTATTAAAAGGCAATCTATACAAATATTTTATTTTTAATATACAAAAGCAAATTTCCCTCACTATTATTGGCACACGTCTTAACACCTCAATATGTATCCATCCTTAAAAAATAAATTAACGAATTACGAGCCATTGGAAGACTTATTTTTACCATAGAATAAAATATCACAGAGCTTATTACAGTTTATGACATGAATGTGCCTTCACACACCATCACAACCTTTGTTTTTTATAATTAGATGTAAAGTGAAACCTGTCTTAAACCGAACCTCTTTGGGACCAACTTTTGTGTTTGGAACAGGGGGATGTTCAGTTTCTACAGTTCAAATTAACAAAGATTTCAAACATTTTTACAGGTTGAATTAACAAAGATTTCCTACAACAGTGACTTTATTGAAAGTTCCGTTTATACAGTATTTCGATTTATCCAGTGTTCGGTTTAGACAGGTTTTACTGTATTATTTACATCTGTGTCCATTCACCATAAATTTACTTGTTACAACCTCGTGAAAAAATAACAGCAAATTTGCAAAAAAATATAATTAATTTTCTTTTGTCAGGCAAAAAAAAATTCTCCATTAACAAAACTTAATTTTCTTTGTCACATATAAAAACAAAAAATCTTCATAAGACAAAGTGTCGCATTCACTTTTCTAAAGCATAAATATTCTTTCGTCGTTAACCAGCTAACCAGTATAGAATTAGTAAAAATTTCTGGATATCATGTAAAGTTTAGAATGTACATTTATTAAAATTCGTTGTCACCAAATCTAATAATTTTATACAAAACCTTATAGCACACATGTTACATGTATTACTTTCCAGTATTAAAAAATAGTCCAAATATGGTGAATATTTTACATAATGAATGACATTAAAAATGAGATATAAAATCACAAATGACTAGATGAGACAACATTCTTAGGTAAATTCAATTTCTTAATCGATCGTTCTAAATTCATGCGATGTCCGACTTGCGTTACTCCGAGGTCTAAATAGTCATTTCTCGAAAGATTTTGTAATCTTTTACCATCTATGCACTTTTGTTGAAAGCTTGATTTGTATTGCGAATATTTTAAACTGTCTAACCAATCCAGAACGTCTAAACACTGCCAACTGTCAATAGATTTGGCACTAAACGGTTTTGATGTTTGCTTGGATTTGTTCAATGTGCCATTTTTTCCCTCCCCAAAATCAGGAGGAGGGGGAATAACTGACGGAATGGTCTCATAACTTTGATCTGCTGTTAAATCCCCAAATCCTGGGGGAGGAGGAGCAATCAATTCCTCGAAATTATGTCTTTGTCTCCCGTATCCAGAATCGGCTTGATCATCAGATAACGTAGAAATCGTTGAAACAGACGACACTAAACTTTCGTTATCTTCTTGATTAAATACAGAACTTTGTCTAGAAACATTACTGACATTACTCCCACTATCAAATCCTGTGGGAGGAGGAATAATTTCTACTTGCACAGAATCCCCGAACTCCGGGGGAGGTGGTAAAGGAGATTTTTCGGTCACAGAACTTTCTAATGTAACTCCTTTCAAATTCATTTTCTCGTTTGGAACTTTCCCATTCATTTTTGCTGCTGTATTCTTCTCAGTCTTATTGAGACTGGCTATCCTATCCCTGATCGAAGTTTTATTTTCCTTTATGACATCCGTATCCTTTGTTGGTTTCAAAGAAGTGACACCGTTTTCCTTATTCTTTGTCAGGGAAGATGTGTTGTTTTTTAAATTGCCATTTGGTATTTGACTGACTGAACTAAACACCTTAGTTCTGTCTTTACCCGTAGAAATAATGTTTTTGTTTTGATCTCTGGCCACAGTTTTCACAGAATTTGTCGAGTTTTCAGTTTTCATTGGTGTCGTTTTTGTTGGCGTTTTATTGATAGGTTTATTCGTAGGTGTATTATTAGTAGGAGTAACTCGAATAGAAGACTGGCTAGCCTTTTTCTGCAGGTACTCCTGACGTGCTTTCTCAGCAAGAGCAACATAATCAGTGCCACCTGGAGAACTAACTGAATTCTCCTTGTTTTCTGCTTTAGGCGTACTAGTTGCTACTGGTTTATCAACTTTCTTAATTTCAGTTTTTGGAATTTTCTCGTCCTTTCCATTAACAGTACTGACAGGTTTAGTAGGCTCTTTGTTAATAGTTGACATTTTTGAAATTGGCTTCACTTCCACTTTTGGTGGTTGTTTTACACCTATAGATTTGATATCCACTTTGGTATTAACTTTAGTATCAGTCTTTTCTTTTGTCGTCATAGTAACAGGTGACTTTCGTATTGGTTCTGGAGTCTTTCCAATGTTATCACTTGAAAACGCCAATTTTGCAGACTGCAGTTTCTTTGTTTTCTGCAGTTTTGATTCAATAACATTCACAACTGACTTTTCACCTTTTTCCTCCAGCATTCTGCGTCTTCTAGCAACAGCTGCAATGATGGCCGCCTGATTATCATTCACTGGAGGACCATCTTTGTTCTGAGGTAAAGCAGAAATTTTTGGCCCTTCAATATCCATTCTTTGTTGTCGTTTCTGTATTGCAGCCAGTAAATCTCCCGCTTGAATGCCTTGTGGTGTAGTATTGTTGGGTTTTACTTTTGGCTCTACCTTTCCAAGTGCTGGTGGAGTAGATTTGGGTAAAGGAGGTGCCGGAGGTTCGCTAGGGGGTAACGGTGGTGCTGGAGGAGGAGCTGGAGCAGGAGGTGGCATGGGAGGACCTGGCGGAACTGATGCCACAACTTCAACTGGCTTGACTTTTTCTTCCTTCTTTATTATTATTACTTCTTTCTTCTTTTCTTCCATCTTTGGAGATGGTACCTTAGATTTTGGTGATGGTGGCTTTGTTGGAGCTGCAGATTTTGATACCATGGGCTGCGGTGGTGCTGCTGATTTTGTTATCGGTTGTGTTGGTGCCATGGACTTCATTTTTGGAGGTTGAGGTGCTGGTTCTGACGGAGGTGGTGGAATGTTATCAGCTGGAATGTCAGAACGAACGGTATATCGTTTGGAATCTGAATAACTTGTTTTTCTGTCCCCAACAGATATGACAGTTATCTTACTTCTTGTTTTATCGTCTTCCATATCATAATCGGGTTCTGGTTCATAATTACTACTAGATTTATTCTTAACATTAGTATGCACATCTGCAGTAACCAGTAATTTTGCATTAGGATGTTTTTGTAAATATGTTTTAGCACTGTCAAATACTTTATCCTCTGCAAACGAAACACTGTGTTTATCATCACTTTGTCGACTGCCTCCAGAATCGGCAGATTTTGTAGAAGTAAGACTAGAATTTCTCTGGTGAGCCTTCATTTTAATCTTTGGCTCGTCAGTCATTTTAGCTGAAGCACCAGGTCGAAAACTAGATTCATAATCTTGTTCTGGTTGAGTAGACGTTGCTATTTTTGTTTCTGGTCTAGCATACAATGAAGTCCTACTTCCTGTAGTATTTATAGACACCACTTCAGTTTTTGATGGATGGACGACTTCCCCATTTTTCGGTAATCCAGGAGCAGGTCTTTTAGACCATGTTGTTCCAGGAGGGGGAGGCGGTGGACCTTTTGGTCTTTCCATAGTTGATGAAAAGCTCTTCATAGAGAGATTATCCTCTCCAGGAATAGCATATATGTTCACACCATCATTCTTACGCTGAACACCAGCTGATCCGGGCACCACTGGTGTAGCATATAAAGGCTCTGGTTTTTTATCAGTTAAATCAGGAGTGCTTTGCGAACGATCCATTGCACTTATTTTCCGTTCGTTATTGTATTTATGTATAATCCTCTCGGAAGGACTTCTATGATCACTTTTTTCTGAATCGTATCCTTCGATATTTGACAAGTCAACACACGATACACGTTTTGATGCATGTTTGACTCTGATAGATGCTGTTTTCTGTTCTGTTGTAGCAGACGGCGTGTGTCTAGTCTCCCTTTCAAACTCAGCCAATGCTATATCAAGTTGATCTGAAAACATAAAACAAAATATCATTAGAATCGTAGCCTATTCATTTATGCTTCTTTTTTTTGTAACAGAAAATCTTGTGAATCAAAACATATATGTGAATTCACTATTCAAAATTTGTCTGGTGTCAAAAATAACCATTTTAACACTCAGATGTTCCAAGTGTTGTCTCGTGTTTAAATGTGAACGCAATGTTGTCATCATAACAATTGGTGTTGCAATTTTTTTTTTAAATAGCCATGTAAAGGCATTTGATGCCCATGCCTAAATCGTAATCTGCATGCAATGCAAGAAGGTCAGTATAAGTACTCATTCTAACATCTAATTTTAATATCATAAGCGCTATGATGGTTGCTTTAACAAAAATTTGTGACACTTTCATTGAATTCAATAAGATGAAGTATAAGTACAATCAACAAAATAAGATAAGGGATCAATGATTAACGTCACATTCAACAATATGTCACATTCAACAATATTTCACGTACAACATGGTGGTCAGTTTTATTCATGGAGAACATGAACTTCAATGAGAAATCCATCACAATGTCACTTAAAAACTTGATCAAATAAAGTTCTCCATGCAATGAGAAAGGGGAAGGGTGGCACTAAATTGCATTCGCAAATGTAAATTCAATTAGATACAATCATGGCTCTACCTGGCCCAATAAAACGAGATAAACAGCAATGATTAAATTCAATCAATAAACAATGAAAATAGAAAGCATCACATGAAAAAAAAAATATAGGGAGTTGTGGTTATGGTGTTTAACACCACTTTCAACAATATTTCAGCTATATCGTGGCGGTCAGTTTTATTGGTGGAGGAAACCGGAGTACCCGGAGAAATACACCGACCAGCAATGTCAACTTTATCGCATAATGTTTAATTTAATTCTTTATTTATTTCATAATGTTGTATCAAGTACACCTCGCCATGAACGGGGTTTTAACTCATAACTTTAGTGGTGATAGGCATTGATTGCACGGGTTGTTGTAAATCTAACTACCATACGATCACTACCTCGACAGCCCCTTGAGATAATGAGGATTGACTGTATCAATGATTATTTGTTTTTCACATTATGGTAACATAATATACAAACAACTGAATATTTCTAGCAACAATAACTGTATCAAAATTATTACGAAAGTTAGGAAATGCTGTAGAAAAAGCAAGGGTTGCCATAACGATAACATTAAGCTGTTTGATGTGAACACAACATATTCTAAAGCACAAAAAAAAAGATAAGTTTTAAATCGACTGCCTTTTCCATTAGTAAGTTGTACTTGAACCAAAGAATATATTCCTACTATCTAGGTATGTATCAATGTATGTGTATTACATCATTAAATTACAGAACCAGTTTTAAGATATAGTATACGTAAAAGATGATATTGTTTAATGAACTATTGCAAAAACCTAATTTCATGTCAAACCAGATTACAACACAGTTTTTATGAATATGTTTATCTATATTTAGTAACAACTGAAAGAAACCTGTGTTTTTGACAGAAATTGAAAGTGAAAGTAGATTTTGAAATGTTATTTATCAACTTTCAATTGACCATTTTGTCTTCTTATTTTAATTGGATGCGACTATTTCATTGTAACTTCTGGTGATAATTTTATTTCTGTCAAGTATTAGACATTATTCCTAATAAAATATATAACACATTAGTTCTGACCACCAATACGGCGTGGGTTTGCGCTCGGCTTTGTAAATTACAAAAAAGGGTGCACTCGACTCACAGCCGGAAGTGATAAAGTTTACCAGTTGCTTGCCCATGGCCGGTGGTTCTCTCCAGCTTCTTCCACCACTAAAACTGGTCGCCATGATATAGCTGAAATATTGTTGAAAGTGGAGTTAAAACACCGAAAAAAAAAAAAAAAATCAAATGAAGGATAACTTTGAAAATGAATGAATTTCATTTGTGATTATCTCCCTTTATCAATGAAATTGTCTAAAGCCTGGAAACTATTGAAAACTATTTTACTATATTCAAATTAACCTAAAAAAATAAAACGAAATAATTATGCTACAAACATGTGCAAGCACACAGGAAATGTGCAAAAAAATAAAAAGGAAATATAGCTACACTCTTGACAATATGAAGAATATAAGTGAACCTTTACCAGAATTTATATTTGTATCTTTATTAGAATGATCCTCTTTGCCTGTCAAAAAAGTGATAAATATCATTTTAAATTTAAAACACCCCCAAAATTACAATTTTGATTGATTTTATTGAACTCAATTTCAGATATTCAAATGTAAACATGAATAAGCTGGACAATTATTCCAACAAATCTATGGGTGAAGCTTCTTTGCTAAAATATTATGGTAACAAAAAATATACCAGCACACCTATTTATGTGAAGGTATATTTTTTTCCTTTGGAAAATATTTTATAAACAACTCCATAAAATTTCTTTCTTGATCAATAATCTTTCTATTATGTTTATACCGCCAAGAATAAATATTTTAATTTTTTTTCTCATTGGAATGTAAATAAAGTAGCATTTGTTCCAATCGCAATAAATGCTATGGCAGAAATTCTTTTTCATCCCAATTACTGTACTGAGAGAAAATAAAGTCCCAATGAATCAAAACATGTGCTTAAGACCCAGAACAAAAGTATGGAGCAATTCAATCACATCACATCTATGTAATGTAGAACAAGATGAACTGTAAGCTAATGCTCACTTATGATACCCCCGCCGCTTCCCACGATAATGGGTACCTATATGAAGCTTGTAACCAAATATAAGATTTCTGCCATCAATAGTTGTGGAGAAAAATGCGATGAAAAATATCTTGGGACAGACAGAGGTAAAACAGTATACTCCGGTGGAGCAGGGGTATAAAAAACTTTATTGACTGAAAAAAAAAATCCCAACGAAATCAAAACCTGTATTTCTTAAAAAAAAAAATTAAATTGCTACAACAAGCTAGTGTGACATCACAAGATTTCTGTCTAAATTTGAATGTTCCCCTAAACAACAGTGTTGTAATATGTTTTTTTTAAACCATAAATGTAATAATATATAATAACTGGATGAGACATTACTGATCAATTTCAACTGAAATATACGATCTTTCACATTCTTTATGTTGTTATCCTTGAGGGCAAAGTAATTAATGTAAATATCTCATCTATTTCTACATAAAATAGATGTGTTTTTTTAATTTTTTTTATAATATTTAAAAGTCTATTTACAGTATTTTACAGTGAATAGGTTGGAGACATTTTTTTCCTCTGAAGAAATCATCAAAATATACAGTCAAACCTGCCTTAAAGGACACCTCTATATAACAAATCACTGTCTATAAAGGGCAGTCTCATTTTTCCTATTAATGAATAGTACATATAATTTTAACTTGTATATTATATAAAAGGGCCACTGCTCATAAAGGCCACATTTTCAGATTCCCTTGAGTGCCCTTTATATACCGGTTTAACAGTACATCTATGAAGAATATGATAATTAGACCAATACAGTTGTCCCCCTCTTATAGAGCCATCACTTATACCATGAAAAAGTGGCCCTATAAAAAGTTGTCCCCCTCTTATAGAGCCATCACTTATACAATGAAAAAGTGGCCCTATAAAAAGTTGTCCCCCTCTTATAGAGCCATCGCTTCTACAATGAAAAAGTGACCCTATAAAAAGTTGTCCCCCTCTTATAGAGCCATCGCTTCTACAATGAAAAAGTGGCCCTATAAAAAGTTGTCCCCCTCTTATAGAGGCATCGCTTCTACAATGAAAAAGTGGCCCTATAAAAAGTTGTCCCTCTCTTATAGAGCCATCACTTATACCATGAAAAAGTGGCCCTATAAAAAGGATGGCCTCTCTTGAAGGGGACAAGTAAGTAGTACACCATCTCGGTGCATATGATATCTGACCTCATAAGAGAGGTGGCCTTTGATGGAATGGGCCTTATAAGAGTGGGACTACTGATTTCCACATAGACTTATAGTCCAGAAAATATGATTGACACCAAATCCATTTTTGGGAGTAAATAGGCTTATGCCCATGTATGCAGAGATTTTTTTTCATCTTCAAATAATTACATTACTTCGATTCCACTTTTCATTGAAATGTTACATTATGATTGGTTATGAAGTGGTCACATGATTATACATCCCAATAAAACTCAAACCCGAACTTGCACATGCCTCTATGACAACGTCAGATGTAAACAATCAATGGCTTAGTAATTTCCAACAGTAAACAATCTAACACAAATAAAATTCACAACGAAAAATTCAACTATTTTAAATTTTGGTGTGATTTAAATGTAATTATAAGAATTGAATACATTTTTTTGTAGTTTTATAGGCATGTAAAAGTGTGGACCGATGCACATTTTTTGTGCTTCGGTCCACACCTTTACACACCAATAAAACTATAAAAAAAAATGCATTCAATTCTTAATAATATATCAAAGGTTTACAACTGATTGTGTCATTTAGGAAGTAAGACTTCTAAAGTAAAAAAAAATATAAAAATAAGCACCTAATTCATTTAATCCTTCAGCAATCTGTTTCCCCTTTTCTTTCGAAAGTGACGTTCTAGGATCTCTTCTAGGAGGCTGTGGGGCTGTAAACATAAACAATCAAATTTGAATAAATAATATACAAAAATCCCATTAAACGGTTTAACCCAGCCACATTTGTGTGCCTGTCCCAAGTCAGGACCTGGATTTCCAAGGTCATATGTTGTGATTTTTTTTTATGTTCAGTGATTTGAGGCGAGAGGTGATTTTTTTGCTTTGTTGATATTGGTGTATTTTTTTTGACTGTGCTCTAAGGTGTCTGAAGTATTCCAGAAGTGGTTCATATGATTGTAGTTGGTTATAATGTCCACTATTAACATTAAACTTTTAATTTCCGTTTTTAATTTTTAGAAATAAATCCTGGTCTCAAAGCTTTTTTTTTAATCTGGATTTTTTTTTGTCTTGCGCTGTAGTTTCTATAAATATGGAAGTGATTCTGCATCTTCTCATTCTAGTGTTTCATATCTGAATATTTGTTTGATTGATTGATTGGTGTTTAAGGCTAACTTAAACAACATCTCAGCTCTATCCCAGCTGTGTCATATTATATCAGAAAGTAGGTTAAATTAAACAATAATTAGGTAACAGGCTATAAATGACTTAAGAATCAATCAATGTCATCTTAAGACTAATAATACCATACATCAGTTACTTCAAAGCTTCCTTTTATAATACATCATTGTAATCTTGACAAGCTTGATCAGATTAACTTAGCTTTAAGATTGGTGAATCTTTACACAGTTTTTGATAGGAATATCGGTTTTCCACTGCAAGTACCACATTGGTGGAATTGTTGACCATCAGTGTGTAAACTTTCTTTTCACAAGAATTTCATATTTGCCCAGAGAAGCTTTTATTATTTGTCCAAATCGAATCCAGTTCATGGCGAGGTGTACTTGACACAACATTATGTGATAAAGTTTGTCAGTGACTTTTTTCTGGGTATTCCGGTTTCCTCCAACAATAAAACTGACCACCACTATATAACTGAAATATTGCTGAAAATGGCATTAAACATCATAACCCTACCACCCCCTCCCCTCATAAGAGCAACAATTGTTTGTGGCACTGTGTACTCTGTATACCTTGCTTTTTGTTTCCAGCCATTCCCCTTGTTGGCAATGTCATTGTACCATCAGTATGTTGCCAGTTAACAGGATTCTCTTGAGGACGGACTGTCACGACTTTCATGGCCAGGGTTTCTCCCGAGTGACGTATAACCTGTACCACTCTGTCGTGTGACGCCCGAACTACATTTTCCCCATTAATCTGAAACATGAAATATATACATGTACTTACAATGTAAAAAAAACACAAATTTTCTCATACAGGAACAAAAGTCACCATTACTCTAAAACATTAAATATATACTAACAATCTTGAACAGGATAATTTTGTTGATGCAGGAGCAGAACTGATGAGATCAGATCGAAGATATCTATCTAACGTGAAACTGATGAGATCAGATCGAAGATATCTATCTAACGTGAAACTGATGAGATCAGATCAGAGATATCTATCTAACGTGAAACTGATGAGATCAGATCAGAGATATCTATCTAACGTGAAACTGATGAGATCAGATCAGAGATATCTATCTAACGTGAAACTGATGAGATCAGATCAAAGATATCTATCTAACGTGAAACTGATGAGATCAGATCAAAGATATCTATCTCATTCAGTTTGTATTATGAGAAATTGTTGTTTAATGCCAAATATGTAATCTTTCAGCTATATATCATGGCTAGAAATAGAAATGTCATGATAAAAGGATGATGACACTTTTTACTAGACCAACATTCTCATAGTGCTAGATCATTGAATTAACAGTCTGTATGGAGGTAGGACATGTCACTCTATCCTAACACATTATTCTGACCTTAAGCCAGCCAGTTTATGCTCTTATTCCTTTATGCTGCTTCCTTAAAGCCCAAAATGAGAAGCAACAAAAACCAGTTTAATAGTGTTTGTATTTACCAGACTAGGGATTTAGGGATTGCTACAGAAAGGATGGTCTTATAATAGGGGGAGGGGGTACAGCACAGATATTAGTGTTATTGGAAATACATTTTTATATACACAAAGGTGTACACCATTATGTGATAAGGTTTGTCAGTGACTTGTGACATGTCAGTGGTTTTCCCTGGGTCCTCCGGTTTCCTCCACCAATAAGACTGACCGTCACGATATAACTGAAATATTGTTGAAAGTGGCATTAAACACCAACAAACAAACAAACAAACATATACACACAAAGAAAATGACTTCAAACAATTAAATTGAGTGACACAAAATGTTGTATGTAATAAAGACATAAAGATTAATTTATTTGAAAAATCATAAGCATAAAATGTGGTCAACAATCTTTTGAAATAAAACCTCTCCTTCCTTGACATGCTTTCTTATAGAAGGTTTATATATTACTCTATAAACCCATTTTCTACTTGCTGATTAACCACAAAGTCTGTATTATAACTAAATCAGGGTATTGGAGTTCATGATTCTTATTATTGGATGTCTCCCAATCTTTTTCACCTTGAGCTAGCTAGCAGTATTATGGACAATATATTTAAAACAAACAAGACTTTTCCATCCCTTTTATGAAAGAAATTCTTGCTTTTGAAAAGTAAAGTTTAAATATTTAATGAAGTAAGTAAAAGTGTCATAAACAGACTTTTAAAGAACTGGAACAAATTTCGTCAGGAATAACACACATGGTTATGATACATATTTACTTTGATATATATAAGAGTCACACTTTACATTAGGACTTTCTTACACAAGTAAATACCTTCTACTAATTTAAATAATCTATTCCATGATAAAAGGCCTGAAAAGGATACATCTCACCCTTTAAAAGGAATTTTATTATTCACTTTCTCTCTTATTGAATTCTTGTTCATTAAATTTAAATCGTCGTTTTTCACTTTTATTAAATTCTTACGACAGATTTATCAGTCAGTACATATGATGAGAAGGAAATGTGATATAGATAGGAAAATACGAAAAAACAGCGATAAAAACCCGTTCAGTTAGGGATTTGTGTGGTGCAATAGTATATAAATGTATCAAACCTGACAAACTGGTCAATAATGCATTGTTGTAGTTACTTCCCTTGTTTTATGACTTTTAATCTAACCAGTTTAGTAGACTGGAATCAAATCATGTAATTTCAGGACATTTTCCATTGTTTAATCATTCTTTCTTGGTCTATATCTACAGTTAATTTTTTGTGTATTGCAAGATACTCTTATTGTAGTTATTTTTGTAAATTCTATTTATATACAGTGAAACCTGTCTAAACCAAACCCTGAGTAAACCGAAAACCTGTCTAAACCAAACCCTGAGTAAACCCAAAACATGTCTAAACCGAACCCTGAGTAAACCGAAAACCTGTCTAAACCGAACCCTGAGTAAACTGAAAACTTGTCTAAATAGGAAATCTTCAATAATTTTACCTGTATAAACCAAACACCTGTGTATTCCAACCATAAAAGTTGGTCCTAAAGAGGTTCGGTTTACACAGGTTTCACTGCATTATGCTATTTACAGTGAACTTTTTCAAAAGTCTCAGAAAAGTATAAGATTATACAGTAGACCTCCCTCCCTCTGTTTGTACCTCTCAAAATATAGCTTTAAAAGCCTAAAAACAAAATATTTCAGGACCAACTAGAGATCCAGGCCCAACACATTTTAAAATCAAAAGTACATCTGACTTAGGATTTCTGAGAAAGTATACAGATAACCTTATGAATCGGGGGAAAAAGAAATGAAGAATAACTCATGATCTTACAGCATTTGATCAACACTATATATAGCCATACAAATTTATTCAGGTTTTCATGTACTTATTTTCGTGATATAAATCATTTATCAAAACAGGAAATGAAATATCATATGTTTGTACGATTACAGAATATCGTGATCTTAGACAATGCCAACTTTCAAAAATTTGTAAAATTAGCTCGTTTTAAAATTATTTGAAATTTTATATGTACTATACTAATAATTTCTAACCCCAGGCAATACAATTCAGAAAATATGATCTAAAAATTTTTTTTTTAAATATTTTAAGAGGTGTCTATCATATCAAAGTGGGATAGCCTTTTCGTGAGGAACATGCTTAAAACAAATACTCTCCAACCTCCATGTAAATAATTCGATATTATCTAGAAAATATGATGTCCATAATTTTCAGTGTGTGCGTAATACAGGTTTATCTATGAAATTATGAGCGATTCTAGTTTTTATCTGGGGGATAATATTTAATATCTAGATCAGGTCATTTCTAAATCAAAATAAATCCAATAATCATGTTTATAAGCATTTTAATTCAACTATACATAAATAACGAAAATATTGAGAGAAGACAGTTACGGTATCACCGTATCCTAAAGCGATTTGATATACATACCATACTATCAATGTATCAATAAATATTCTGATAAATATTTTGATATTGGCCAATTTACCTGTCATGTTTTGAAATAACACATTTTTGAAAGAAGGGATAGTACTTTTATTTTATCTTCATTTTTTTTTGCTATATCTTGACAAGTATCAATTTAAGTATGGCTATGGAATTCCTTTAAATGCCAAAGAAAAATAAACCTGTATTTCTGTTTACATTCTTGAAAAAGCTACGTTAGGTAGGTGGGCAAAAGATTTGTATTACCCAGGTTATAAGGAACACAAATCTGACTTAAACAGTGCTTACCCAAAAATGGCAATACAAACTTTAATGTAGGCACTAAAAATTAGGGTCATTAGGGTTAGCAGAAACATTTCTTTATCCTGCAATCAGTACATTTGCTGTACAAATATGCAATACGAATAAATGTTTGCTTTATTCGTAGTATACGAATAAACTTTTGTACTAGACGAATAAACTTTTCAGCCTACGAATAAACTTTCCTGGTACCCTGTAGCAATGCATAGAGTGGAGGGCGCAGACAAGTAAGAAACCAGTACTAATGTAATGCGGACGACGAAGAAGACACCCTTGACAACATTTATGAAAGGCGAGGAATGACGCTTGTTTCTGTCGTTTTTGTTTAAATCTGACAAGTTTTCCGACTTTTTTGACATTGCAGGATAAACACAAAATACGTACATTGTCGTTAAATATAAAATTCATTTGTACTCGCTGCGAAACAGGTCTGAAAAGCTCGCCAAAGGCTCGCTATTCAGCCTGTTTCTAAAGCTTGTACAAATAAATTTTATATTTACCGACAATGTA
>MJUT01017804.1:308883-326347 GCA_002080005.1 Gigantidas platifrons | reverse complement strand
TGTTATTATTTTCTTTATTCTTAAAAAAAAAGAATTACAGTCATGGTAAAAATATTATGAAAACCAATACGAGGGCCAACTCCCATGACAATAAGTGTTTATGGTTTAAATTTTGTTGGCTTTGTCAATCCTTTAAGTAAATAAATTAATCACAATTATTATATAAGAATGTTTGCCAATTTACGTAATCATTTAGAAAACTGATCACGGATTTGGTCTGCGGCTAAAATAATGTTTTTGGTAAACGTAAAATAAATTGATATCGAGTGTCATTGCATGACAGATTAATTTTGCTATTGTATGTCTGTGTAAAATTAAAACTTATAAATTTGGCACAGAAAATTCTAAAAGGTTAGACCTGTTCTCAGACTTTCAAACTTAGCATAGAAATTTCAAAGGCTAGATCTTAATTCTCGGACTTGAATATTGTAGAAAATACAAATGTACTTCATATGATATGAATGACGGCTAAATCAGCAGCTTACCGGTAATTAGTTGTTTACCAAAAGGATATACAACAATTAAAACTAATAATCCGATATGAATTAAATGTCAGTAAACTTTTAGAGCTATTCCAGAAAAACTTCTAAGAAGACTTGGATGGCACTTTTATTCTTTTGCTCTCACAATCTATACAAATCTAATTATATTTTTATCTGTATCCAGATTGCCAAATCAATTCTTTTTAAAACTGCTTTTCATCCCTTCCTCTACTCTAGCTCCCACCTTCCCCCCCTCCTTTTTTCCTTACAACTCAAAATGGAAAAAGTTGTATTAAGCCTGAAATCAAACTTGGCTTCCCTTATATAGTCCCTTTCACCTTGTGTATACATGTACATTACAAATGATTTGCTGAACTTATGTTATTGAGCAGAAACCAAATGTGGGATGTACAGACGGACAAACATTACATATGGACATGGGTCAAACTTAACGAATAACAGCAGACTTATAAAAAATAATATGCCTATTTATTTACCCACATTAAAGATTGCAAATTGGATTATACCAGTATACTTTTAGGGACCAAGAGGTGACAGCAATGACAACAGTGTACATCATAATAATATTGTCTACTTCAGGAATTGTATATATGTCTCTAAAATCATGATGTCCTATATTGTAAACCTTTTAACCTGACACCACAAACCATTTGTATGAAACAAGTAAAAACTTCTTGTTAAAGTTAAAATCAATTATTGTTTTATTTGACATAAACAATCTGATAAAAGCATCACTTGCCAGTCAACTGTAAATGTATCTCTATACAACAGATTTAAACTGACAATTCAAAAAATACAAAACACAACAAAAAAGGTGGATTTGTTTGACAAAAAGATAAACTATTTTCTTTAATCTATACTTTGTTTATATGTAGGCTGTCAAGCTGAGTAACATTATAATGGATACATTTCTCAAAGAACATGTTCAGTTGTAGCAGTTTTTTTTATTAAAATATTCATTGAAATTTGGGCAGGTTGGGGGACGGAGGTCACCACCGTTTCAAGGCTTGTGGTCGAAGGGCGAGTGAATTTTTTTAACTATTTCATGGCAGTTTTTCTTGCATTCTGGCATTACTAGGCAGACTATTAAGTCCTGTTTTAGCCTCATAGCCAAACCTCATTATTAAAATTGCTTTCTAAAATTTATCTAATTTTTCTTTTTAAAGCAGAGATGTGCAGTGCTTTCAGTCAAGTGACAGGAATTGTAAAAACAAACAAATTTGTTCCTGGTTCCCTGTCTATGATAAGTAAAAGATACAAAGAGTACCTGACTCTACAGTAATAGAACAGTACTGTTTCCCACTCATACTCCTAAATTGTCCAATCAAAATCTGTATAGACAGAATAGTGTTCTGATCGGATGTTTTTTCTATGAGTGCAAAAAACGTACTGGAAAGATTTATGACCATTAAAGTCTAAATCCAGGTTGAAACCACTTAATGGTGGTAAACATCCAGAGATAATGCATCCATTATATTACAACATTACGTAAGCTTCCAAACTACTTTGTTTTTACTAGTAGATATATTACATAATAAAAACGTAACTATCTAATTTAGAGTGCACGACACGTTTCTAGAATAACATTCATCAGGTACACTCAAAAGTCAAAAGATAGGAAATAATATAAGTTTATACGTTTAACCTCAACTGCTCTTGTTTTTTTCTTATTCATCTATCTGTCTTTGTTGTCAGAATTGTTTTAAAAAAAATTAATGGTTGAAAGCTCCAGTGATCACAACATTTACGAAGCATGCATCACAAGCCATCTTAAATTTTACATGAAAAATATCTGTTATCAACAGACGTCAAGTTACAGAGAAAAGTACTCCCCAAACGTTTATCTAAAATTATATACAGTCAAACCTGCTTTAGTGGCCACCTCTATTAAGCAATAACTTGCATTCTGCTACCTTAATTTTAATTTCCCATCACATTGCATTTCATATTAATTTAACCTGATATTAGTAACCATCTGTCTTATTTGACCCTAATTCAATGTTCCATTTGTAGGTCACATAAGACAGGTTTTACTGATTCTTATATCGTACATCATCATCTATCCCCCCCCCCCCCNCCCCCCCCCTGTGCTTAACTCAGTATTACGTCCGAATCTTACCGTGTAACATGCATGACAGGAGGAGGTGGCATCATGTGTAGCATACAAATAGGTGGTGGTGCCATTTGACATCTCCGTACAAGAATTACGTTTTTCATTCGCGGTGGCTTCTTCTGATATCTGTTGACCTTGTACACACGTGCAGGACCTACAGGTACATGTATGTAAAACATTCCTTTCCCGTTCATTGTTGTATCACTATATCAGTTCACGTCTCTCTATCTATTCAACTTTTTCTCTCTCCTCATTTTTTTCCACTTGACACATCGTCATCCAATTCATCACAAATATTAAGTATTCTACGACATGTTTTAAACATAGGTATAACAAATTACTGCAAACTTAATTCATATTCAAACAGCATGTTCGTCAGAAATTTGATCGGCTAAAAACAATGTATTTAATGCCATCTTTGTTGTCTTGAACAGTACATCATATTTCATATCGTACGAGAGAAGAAAACAAATCTCATGTCTACTATGTATGTCTTTTGTCTTTGACCGGAAAAGAATATACATGTTTATACAAAATCATAAATTTAAAACCACTGCTATCCCATCTTAAAACTAATTGAGACTTAAGACACATTGTTCAATTCAAATCCAAAGTTTTACAATGCAGAGCTTAATCTTAACAGTTTAAAACGAAGATTAAGAAAATATTTTGTATTACTGTTTTTATTATGTACATATGTACATATATAGATAAATGGGTAAAAACTATTTACTACCATTATAATTAATACCTATTTAAAAAATATAAAAATTCTTTTCGTCCATTCATTAATCAATAGCACACTTCAATTTGCCGATTGGAGGTTTGTTTTTTCTTAAGCTTTGAAAGGCACTATCAAAAATTAATGAAAATGAAATTGAATCAAAATTCAATAAAAATCTAAGAGACGAAAAAACAATAACAATCAAACCTATATTAAGAGGTCACCTTTGGGACAATGAAAAAGTGGTCTTTTAAGACAGGTGACCTCTTAAAAGAGGTTCAATTCATGTGTCCTTTTAAAACAGGTGACTGCTTAATAGAGGTGACCGCATGGACAGGTTTGACTGTACTTATAATATAGACATTTCTGACTTTGATTCATGAATGATGGAGGAATTTTTAGTTAATTGTTATGTCATATATATATAGGTCCAGTCAAAGACCAAACAACAAGTCATTTGCCCAAATGAGCCATGGCCCATGTAAACATGGCCATTTATTTCTTTTGACATTTGACAGATACACAAATGTATATAACAATTTTGAAAACAGATGTACATTTAATTTCGTAATAGTACAAATTTCATGGTCTGCAAAAAAGAAAATATTTTGTTTCAAGAACTTTTTTGTTATTTCTATGACAACAAGTCCTTAAATGATACAAACTGAGGACAACACCTCATTCTTTCATAAATTGAGCCTTTCCGCATGAGACATTCAACATAAGTGGGGATCTTATAAAAGGGGAACTATCATATTAAGATGTTAACTATTTCAGACCCTAGTGGACACAGCAATGTTTAAAAGTTGCTCTGAAATTGAATTTCATCTTCAATTTCTTGTCTAATCTTTTTCTTCCAGTTTTTAACTCTTTTATATTCCATTTTGAAATTTCATACTTAAATGAATTTTAAATCAGACTTAACAGCATGAAAGGAAAACTATCTCATAAGGGTTATACCGGCCCAAAAGTCATCCATCTCCCACAATGCAAAAAATCTCTTCTTTATCACATGACAAAGAATACGACCAGCTCTAATATAATCTATGATTTTTCTGGATTTAAGTTGCACTTAAATCTGGCCATATATCTTGTTTTACACGATAAAAATCTGAATACAAAATAAACCCAAATTCTTTAAATATTTAAAATCACACTTAAAAGTATAATCTTTTTCCTTCGACAAAAAAAAAATTCATCACGACAAAGTCAACAGTATTGAATTCTTTTAGTGGGTAATAGAGTTTGTTATTTAAATCCTGTGTTCCACTCAGGACGTGATATGGGCAAACAAAAGACATGTTATGAATCAGCGGTCTGGTGTTTGTCATCCACATACAATAGCAATCCCACTAGATGTCATTGTAACAGCGACATAGCCCTCATATTTTTACGTAAATGGATTTTAAAAATATTTATCAGTTTTATCACAAACTGAATAAATGTTGTGGCGCTACAATTATTTGTAACCCAAGAATCACACAACGATTACAAATGATCAACGAATGATCTACATCCAGAGCGCATTGTCCTTTCTACGTAAGCATAGCGACATTGAAGACAATCCTAGATATCTACCACTTATCTCTCATTTAAAGTTTTAACAACATAAAAATGTGTTAATAGTAATACAAAGACAATGTAAATACCCTTGTTTTGAAATTATCCATTTATCATTAATAAATATGAAAAAATGAAAATAAACAAAAAAATAATAAAATATGGTTCACTGGTTTAAACAAAAAACAATTGAACAATGTGTAATCTTACATAGGATTTGGGACAAGGCTCTGCCTTTAGTTATTGTTTTTTTCTTCTTTCAGAGTTATTATCTGTGTGGGACAATATGATAAGTGGGTGCTGTCAAACACTATCAAGTTATAAGCCTGAGAACTCTAACTATGTATACACCTTAAGCTAAGACTAGAGTGTTAAATCCGAGATAAAACAGCATTCTACGTAGACAGAAAACTTCAAAACAAATTTCACACCATAGGTCAAAAACATCTCAGTTTGAGCAATAGAAATGCTATACTGTACAGAAGCCTCAAAAACATCTCAGTTTGAACAATAGAAATGCTATACTGTACAGAAGCCTCAAAAACATCTCAGTTTGGGCAATAGAAATGCTACACTGTACAGAAGTCTCAAAAACATCTCAGTTTGGACAATAAAAATCCTACACATCCTACAAATGCCTATTTTTAAATTTTTCTTATCATTGAAGAATTTCCAGGGTCTATCCAATTAAAACTCTTCACCTATATGGTAAAGATAATTTGTAGCAAATGTAAAGTACTAGAAGATGAATACCATTTCTTTTTATATTGCCATGCAGTTAAATGAAGATGTAGATATGATCTAATCAGAACTATAGAAAACATTTTTTCTCTATTTCACAATCTGCAACCCTAAGCAAAATGCAATATCTGTTTTATAATCCCAATACCAGATCTTTTTATCAGCATTTTGGACCTTTTCAAAACAATCATTATAATGGAGATAAGGGCTAATAAGCCATTCAAAGATCAATCTGTATTAGTATATAATTTAATATTGACTTTTGCCTTGTTTTGTTGTATGTTCTTTTTTATGTTTGTTTATAATTTCTTTGACTGATATGAGTGTAATTTGCAAATTATAACTGAAATACAGCTCACTTGACTTTGAACATCATGAATCAATCTACCACCTTCCCGATATTTGTTTTTTTTATGTTATATCTGGTAGGTGTCTTTGTCTAGAGACAATCTTTAGAGAATCTCCAAAAATGTTCACCCAATTAAGAAAAAATTGAACACAATAAAATAAATTCCCAACTGTCTGCCTCCCAGAATATATCAATCCAATACTTAACCAATGAATGTTTGGCCTTGTCAGACTTTATCAATCAATGTATATTATAAATAAACTTAATTAGAATGGATTAAGACATGGATTAACAGGACTTAACAACACTTCAAACAATATTTCAGTTATGGTGGTCCATTTTATTGGTAGGGAAAAGCGGAAAACAAACTGCTGCCAGTCGCTGATAAACTTTATCATATGTATATAAATCCATCTGAAAACCTGCAAAATGCAACTACCATACAGCCACAGCCACTGTGTTTCTAATACTGGTAAATGAAAATGAAAAAAATACAAGAAAAAAAAAATTGTTCATGCCTGTTCCTTCAGTAGGTTGCACCACTTAACTAAAAAATCTGGATATATTGTTGATAGTGGCGTGGCGTTAAACACCATAACCTTAACCTGCCAACTCTAACTCAAACTTTTGGATATGAGACTTTTGACTAGTACTCAAAAAACCTTTATTTCCCATGTTAAATATTGATAAGTTACTTTTACTTCTAAGCAGTAGATCTGATGACAAACAAACAGACAAAGACCCTACAGGTTTATTATAGAGAATACCACATGTACAACATGTAGGATCAATTATTAGGATTATATATAAATGCTTTATCATCGTGTTGTTAAGATAATACATATTGTGCCAATGTTCTACACAGGTATTCCTCTTATTCATGTTAATCTACCCTGGACAGGCATATTGAATTGTCCTACTTTTTACTTAAGGCCATCCTTGAAATATTTTCAATAAATATGTAAACTATTTTTTTTCTCAAGCATTATTTTAAACTTGAAATAACTTGAAGGTCTGTAGCCAGGAATGTTCAATGGGGTGCGAGTACAATACTCAAAATGGGGATTTTTAATAATCACAATTCAAGAAATATACTGATCTTAATAGTCATAGTTCAACCACATTCTTGACTTTAATAGTCCTTGGTTTTCAAGAGGGGGAGGAAGGTTCACATGAAACTCCCATGCTTACAGTGTGATTTATCATTTCTGCTTTTAGCTATTGGGATTATAGTTAATAAGTACAGGTAGTCAAAATGATCTAATGTTCAGTTTTGAAAATATGACACCCTATTCAATTATATAAAAGGATAGGAAATATCAAATTACCACTAAAACCACAAGGAACTGACATGTACCAGTCCACAAGGACTTGAACCAGTTGACAACATTTTATAGTTCATGATTTCCCTTTCCATGCAAAATCTGTAAAATTTTCTACCAAAATTAACATGCAATGAAGAGAATTTAACTTGCTGCATCATAAAATTACTCATTTACGAAAAACAAAAATACAGGAATGTGGTGTACAATTACATTGTAATATTAAACAATATTATAAAGAGAATATAAAGTTTATGGATTTGAATAATCTGATATAACATAAGAAATATAGTCAAATATACGTGACATCTGTCTCTCTGGATGATTTAAGCCATTTTTTATTAAATGTTTAAGATTACCGTACAAACTAAATTGCAAATTCTAGACGTTATGAGTTGTAAATAAAAACTCTATGCAAGTAAAGGGTCAAATTCCTTGTTTACTTTTTTTAGTTTTAGCTTAAGCTTGTTTTACATGCAATAATATACAATTTGGATATGATATGAGGTATATCAACTCACCAGGTCATTTCCATACAATAATAACACATATTAACTGTACATAGATAGTGACAAAACAGACATTTTCATTCAGTTTTCTTTTCTTTTTATTCAAGAATGGAATTTAAAATCTAGCCACGTGTTTCAAATGGTGTCATGTAGTGTGTTTATGTATAGTTGTTGTGAATCAGCCAGCAGTGGGCATTCAAGAAAAAAATGAATGTTGTCTTCAACTGGCCAACCACATATACATCATCTCTGATCTATGACTATGTCTACCCTGAACAGATCATCTTTTAGATTACAGCTACCATGGTACATTGTATATATATGGAGAATATTACATTTTCTGGATCCAATACTGTAGCAAATGTATAAGAGTGGGTTTTTTTTCTAGTGATTTCTAAAGAATTCAATAGTAGGCATATTTCTTATCATCAAATCTATGTTATATCCATTTTCGTATAGTATATACCATGTAAAATCTATAACTAATCAAAATGAAACTTTTGTTGACTTTACAGGAAATGATATTGGGTTTAGATTTAAGTGGATTACCCTGTATTGGAAATTTCACCAATTCTACTTCCAGTTTTCAAGTTTTAACAATAAATATATAACAAATGCCAGTTAAGTTTTTCAACTGTTGCCAAATGTCATCTGCTAGATTTAAGCTATTGTTTAGGGTTATGGTGTTTAATGCCACTTTCAACAATATATCAGTGACATTGTGGCAGTCAGTGTTATTGGTGGAGGAAACCGAGTACCCAGAGATTCAAACTAATGATTGGCCTTCTGTATCATGAAGAATAAATATCTCTTGTATAAAGATTAAGATTAGGACTCTGGGTAACCTCTACAACAACACTCATTCTCTCACCCAATAATAGGTGAAGGTCTGCATTTTACTCGTGTGTGAATAAGTGGTTGACATCACGAAGAATAAATATCTTGTACAAAGTTCAAACTCAGCGTTCTTAACAACAATGTACATTCTCTTACCCATTTATAGGCGAGGGTCTGCATTAATATTGTTGCATGACCACATCATTTCACTAAGAAGAGAGGCATGGCCTATAATACTAGCTTAAACTTTAGTGAAATGTCTGTTCCAAAGCAAGAAGAGAGTGGTCATTTATTACGGGTATCGATTTTGCGTCTGTTTTTACGATTTTCCAGTTTGATTTAGGAACTGTTCTGACGGCCTGGTAGAATTTGTTTTCCATTTTATTGTCTTTCAATTCTTTTTTCTTTCTTTTCTTGCTATTTTTTTTCAATTAAGCAATATGATATCGTTTTGAGCTCTATAGTATATTTTTTTTCATTTAAACAACTGAATACTACATTTTGTATATAAAATTGGTGTATATTGGCCCCACCTTTTATAACTTATAATACAAGTATCATATATACATATACATGTATACTATTTCCTCATTATCAAACCAGAAGGCATATTATTATTATTGTTTTTGCATATTAGACCTATACATTATATAAAACATAAATAATTCTTGACATTTTTGGCCAGGTCATATAAACAGTGCAATATAAGGTAATTATCTGTCATTTTCTGATTGATGTTTTGATCTACCCCTGATTCTTACTAATGTAATTTTAGAGGCCATACCAAGGGTTTTTATTATTATTATTATCATTATATATATATGTATTCTTTTTATCTTCAATATGATATATCTGATAACAAAATCATATATAAAATAATAAATTATGACAGAAATTTATGCAATACACTGCTAAACGAAAACAATATGAAAAAGGTTATTTCCCCAAAAATTCCCCTTGGTAACCTCATTAAAATAACTTGACATACTATTGGACCCCCTTAAGGAGTTATAGATCCTTATGTCAGGTGTGTGTGTGTGTGTGTGTGTGGACCTGTACTTATAGATAATTATCACTAACCCTGACAAATATTTGTCTGTTAAACTCTATAATGTGATTTAGATTACATAAAGAATTTTATTGTGATCCCTAATCTGCCATTCAATGGTACAATATCAGATTAAAAGTTTCTGGTTTGTATTGGTCACTACTTGTAATCAAAATTGTTTTCTTTTGATGTCATAGAAATCTCATTAATTGGAAACAAGAAAAAACACATCCATTAATAAGATTATTTAATCCTAATTATATAATGTACAGTAATTACATTTTTTTTTCATTGAAATTGACATGGGTGACTCAAATTGACATTTAAGAAATTAATTACATTTTTTTTATCTTAATTCTTAGTTTTATCCAAAGCCTATTAAATATTTATGAAATTACGAGAGAGAAAAAACAAACTTTTTTATATATTTTTTTTTTTTTTTTAGAAATTTTCATCTCAATGTCTTTTTTTTAATGAATATGAAGATTTCTTATTTTTACAGAAACAAACTCAAACCTTTCAACATTTAATCACATTTAAAAACTCCACGATTTGTTAGTTAAATTCAAGTTTAAATTTTCTTGTTTTGAAAAGGTATTATTTAACCATAAAACAATTACATAAATTGTCTTTGTAATAATTCTTCAGTAGGTTTGTATCAGCCATATTTAAAATTCAAAACTCCACCAGAAAAATGATTAGGCCTATAAAATTACCATAAAGTAATAAATTATGACAAGGTTTACATAAACAGAGGACATGTTTATGATGACCAGACAAGAAAATAATTGTATGTAAATTGCAGTATGACTAGGGGTTACTTATTCTGTCATAATAACCACTCCACTCACCTTACATAATTTGCTGGTAACTGATTAACAATGTAAACCGGTCCACGATTCGGCACAGAATATTTCCTATTGTGTTGAGAATGTCCACGAATAGTAGCACCATAAACTTGTTCTAAACGCAATAAATCCGGAGCACTCGCATACAACGCTTTTGTCGCTGTACTAGATTCCGGCAGAAAAGGAGGAGGAGGTGGAGGAGGTTGATTAGGAGCAACTGACCTCTGTGATGTGGCTGGGCCATCCTCAAAATCAATAGGCACAGCAGAAAGTGACAATTGAGGTCTAGTATGAGTCCTGTGATGAGGTCTAGAGTAAACATCTTCAATAGGTTTATTCAAATAAGCCCAATTCTTTGGTAAAGTCCTATTTTTAGTTCCTAATTTTTCTAATCTTTTCTGCTCTTTCAAAATAGACTTCTTCCTCTTTTTCTCCTCTTGAACTCTCCGTTTTTCTTCTTCCTTTTTCCTTCTCTCCTCTTTTTCCAATAATTTTCTTTCCTCTTTTTCACGTCTTTTAATCTCCTTCAATAATTTTTTATCCACTTTTGCTTTTGGATCTAATAAAGTTGGCATACTGGATGATAAAACACGAGATTTGTATAGATTACTG
The DNA here is from genome assembly GCA_002080005.1 of Gigantidas platifrons. NCBI lineage: Eukaryota > Metazoa > Mollusca > Bivalvia > Mytilida > Modiolidae > Gigantidas > Gigantidas platifrons. Next base: position 315,181 of record MJUT01017804.1, on the reverse strand, counting down.
CGGTGCTTTTCTGTAACGGATCTGTTGTCACCTGGCGCCATGCCATGTGAATCTTCGGGGTGATTTCCAACCATAATAAATTCTCCCGAACTCAAGGGTTTGTAAACTACTAAACCATTATTTCTATATACAGAACCATTCATATGAGCAGACGATACAGGTCTGTTGACACTGTCCATTTTATATCCCCTGAGTTCACCACCACCAGTTGTAGATAAAAAGTTCCTAGGTAAAGTTAGGTATTGAGGATGCATATTATTAGTTGTTTGCCCTGTGGGATTAACGTTATGTCCAAAGTGGTTACCTGTATTAGGAACTGATTGATGAGTGAATGTCACATCCCAGTCTGTTGAATCATTTAAATCTAGTGAATCTAATGATGACCTCGAACCTGTGTCACTCCAATCTTCTATCGATGAAAATCCAGTATTTAAATTTCCACCATTTTGACGACCATGGCCGTTGATAGCACTTTTAGAGTTTAAATTCCCTTTTTGTAACTGATTCAATATTTGATTATATTCAGTCTTGATTTTCTGTTCAATTTTTCTATCTACAGGTGAGGACCGTTGACGTCCTATATCAGGGGGCGTCGACTGTGATCTCTTTCTATAACGTCCCCGTTTCCCACACGTAGAATTACTATTTAAAGAGAAATCAGAGAATTCGCTCCCTGCTATACTATCTATAGACGAGATACTATCTGTCCTTCTGTAAGGTATATTTGTCAAACTACTGTCTAATTTACCTGGTTCTGGCTGAGTAAAGAATGAACTAATATCTCCATTGTAGTCTGAATTCACTGGAGTGTGACCATCTAAGCCTAAGGGGACAGCTTTTATTGGTACTGGTTTCCTAGGCAAATTACAATCTTGATCATTCCCTGGTGTTTTTATTCTAAATCCCTGTGGAAGTGCGATAAATTTTTTCAACTGGAAAGAATCGGGTAATTTCCTCCCGCTTATAGTTGGTGGTGCACTAACGTGTCCATTTGACATTGCCTGTTGTTTCTTCGAGACTCTATTCTGAGTCATAATGCAGCTTAATTTAAATGGTTACAATCCTTCAATATCAACACATGCATTTAATTGATTTTACCATTCAAAACATTCAGGTGACTGAGACAATCATAACAGCAAGGTGTTAATAACAACTGTTATAGATTCATTGTCCTAACATTGATTTGTCCTCAATATTACAATCAATGTCTATTTTTAATTTTTCTTGAATGTTACAAATCTTCTTTAAATTTTAAAACTAGTGGTCAAACAAATCTTCTTTGAACCTTCTTATATCCTTATAAAGAATTGATCACTTAACGGAATTTACTGTCCGCTTTACTTTCGAAAGACGCAAGATTGATCCAAATATTCTATCAAGAAAGTTCTGATTCATACAAATTCCAACTCAAACAATGAACAGGCTGTTTCTTTACAGGTGTGACAAAGCTTTCACAACATCTGTTTGAACTTGAAATACTGGTAGAAATGGATAATTTCTCTAATTACTTTCATTATTCACCACAATGATTAATTAATTTAGAAGTAATTTCTTCTCTACATAGTCGGTATCTATATATAGATAATTACTGCTGAAAAATTCATGAAATTGAAAAGGAAAAAGATAAAATATATCCGATTCAATTATAACAAATTATCTTGTTTCGCTTCAATATCCATTTTAATAAATACTTTTTTTTAAATACAGTTCTTTTTCCGGTTCATGAAAAAGCTAGTTTACCATTTTGACATTCAAACTTGTTAATTAAAATTTGAGTTCTTTTATTAAATAAATGAATACCAGTACTTTTTTCATATAAATTTAATTACTTCCTGAATTCAACTTTCATTCTTGTAAGCTGCAGTGACCATGGACAAACTTATTCTTCAAACTGTGTTGTCATTCAAATTAGAACAGAACAGAATTTATTCCTGTGTCCAGTATGTCAATTTCCTGCTAAACAATTTCAATCTTTCTTTATCTAGCAAAATTCCTGCATAACATCACATCCTAAAAATGTGTGCGTGTATATAAACCAACGATAAATTTCAACTGGTTTTTCGTAAATTTTCCAAATATCAGGATCGATATGTTCCGCCGTTACGAAATATGTGCAATTGATATTATTTAATCCTTGATAACAAATTATGATACGCATACACGTACAAACACTTCAACTTGCAGTTATATTTTCTATTCCTTGATAGGTGAACGAAAGAAAAAATATCTACTTACTTACTTAAATTAAGTAAATATATATTTATTGGATTTCTTTTTTTTTATTAACAAAATTGATCCTAAAACACAATATTGACCTATTGTGATGTTTAAAACACTAGAAAAATTGTCAATTGAATATTTCTATTCACAAAGTAAGAGGTGACACTCCATATAAGATGATAAATTATAATCTAATAACACTACCGTTGAAAAATCTTTGTTCAAACCTGACGAAAAACACTCAGCATACAATCATCTACATTTTTCTTCTCCAAGATATGAATTTCCTATTCTTTTAAATGGCTACGGTCCAACATTTTTTCTCATTTGTGTCATTCCGTTACCTCATAAATGCATTATTGTTCGGTTTATGTTTAAAACATTAACGTGAAAATATGTACCAGTCCCAGCGACAGCAGTTCATTGCGCAAACAAAAAACCTCATGAAATATAAATTTCATACACAAATTTCATGCTAATCTTCCACGAAATTGAACAAACTGTATGTGCTACAAAACTTCAATATAAGTATCCCCTGAGATGTCAACATTATTATATATCCAAACAATTTCTTTCAAAATTAATCAACAATATACATAAATTACATTGTGACGATCTAAATGGAAGCAGGTTGTTTAATTAGCCTATAAAAATATAAGACATACATTAATCCCGTAAGCTATTCTTGTGGCTACCTGATTTTCATTTCGCCTGTTGATCTTTATTGTTCAAACTGCCTTTGTATGAAACAATGCCAACGGTTTCAATTGACATAAAAATATCAATAATTTTACTACAAAATATTGTATGCTTAAATTCCAGTTTGGATAGATAGTACTCGTACTCCTGTTTTGGGATATACACATTACACATGGGTGCTTGACGACCTAATTTTATATGTTATTTTAATGGCTTTATGAATTATATATGTAAATAATTGTTTCTTGGGCAGATTTTGTAAACAATGCAAAAGTGATTAAGGTGTATATTTCAAAGTGAAATTGAACAATTTAAATGCATGGAAATAAAGGATTTTCATTGCCATTTAAACTATCAACTTACAATATAGAAAGGAAAAATTCCTTTCTTAAGAAGTTCTAATTACCGCTAATTCATTTCAACCTCAATACATGTGCAAGATATTATTCAAATTATCTATTATAAGATTAAATACTAAACCATAATAGATCTTTCAATGTTTAAATTTTTTTTTAAATGGAATGATTCATTGAAATTTGAAATAGAACACAATGATTTTGTGAAGTGGAAAAAATACGGCCACAGCTTAGTTCCGACTACGGGATATGGCTAGAAGAAAGAACAAGCCGCCGGATTGTACATTTGGCACACTTGATAAACATAATTATTTTGAACACCATGAAATTAAAATTAGTTGTAATATTATGAAAAGAAAATGTTCTAGTAGGACAAAAAATCAGTACATTAAAGTAATCCTTATTATTTTCTGTTTCAATAAAGAGAAATACCTCTGTATTATTAATAAATCTGGACAAAATTAAGATACAGTCAGTCGACATAAGTTTTTTCCACAATTCTGCTTTTTCCCTATATATTTTATACAAAAACCACAAATTTTCAGAAAATTCTACACAGGTCATTTCTTTATCAATTTTGCTGAAATTTTCACACACAAACACAAATTGTTTTGAAGTTTGTCATGCCAATTTTCAAATAATTTATTGATGTATAGTATTCAACTTTTAAAGATTTTATTTAAAATAATGTTGAAGTCAAAAGTAATATGATTATTTAGGATATTCAAATTCAAATTTGTAGTTAACTTGAGAATTTATGAAAATCTTTTAAACAATGAAATGATATGAAAATTATGATTGAAAACTTCCAATTTGCAAATGCAAGTGAAAATGACAGCAAAATTGGTCAAGAAATGGCCTAGCCAGTAGGTATAATTTTTTTGGTAAAAAATGTGCTATCATATGAAATATATTGGGGAAAATCAGTTTGGTTTATGGTGTTTAATGCCACCTTCAACAATATTTTAGCTATATTGTGACGGTCAGTTTTATTGATGGAGGAAAGAGAAAACCGGAGTACCTGTCACAAGTCACTGACACTTTATCAGAAGTGATGAATACCGATGTCCATTGACTGTACATTTTTATAGGAAATCTATAAATAGTTTCCAGTAAAATCAATATAAATTAAAGCAACCCCTTATTAGCACATGATAACATCAATTTTGCCATCAAACATGGTAATGTTTGTTTACCATGACAACAGATAATCTTTAACATTCAGGTAGAAATATTCTATCAGACAGACAATGGCATTTTAAAATGCTCTGTGACAAAAATGAATGAAAAGGAGGGTCTTCCAGAGGAGAGTTTCATTTGAATAATATTTTTTTAAATTATTAATTGTCCTGCACAAAAAGTAAATTTGGACCCTCTATATTAATATAACACAAATTTTGGATTATTTCATTATCAAGCAATAGAGCGAAAAAAGATTTGTTTAAGTAGAAAAGAATCTTGCAATTTGACCCTGCAACATTTAAGTGCCTGTCCAATGCTAGGACCTGAATGTCATGGTCTTTTTTTGTCATGAATTACTTGAGATGAGAGGTGATTGTTGGCTTTGTTGATATTGGTGTTGAATTGTTGACCATCACTGTTTAAACTTTTATTTTCATAATTTACTATTAAAGCTAGCATTCAAATGATGTTTGACAATAATATATGATCTAAGAGATTAATATATGTACATTGAATTTTAATTTCCTTGAAGGATTTTAGATATTGTATCTTTTAAATATTGTTGATTGAATCTGTTATTAATACAAATGATATAAAATGTGAACAAACCCTTGGTAAGTGGAGTGTCGGTCATATCATTGAAGTGGATACCTAGGTATGCAGGGTTGTCAATTTAAAAACTCCAGCTCAACTAAACAGGGGCATAACTCTAGAACTGCAAAAATTGACTTGACCTGTCTTTTAGTGTTTCTATCCATGTGTATATATATGTATTTCAAATGATTTGCTTAAAGGGGAATTTGCCTACCGACAAAATTGAGGGCGGAGCTTATCATCAATAATTCCCGTTGATATGAACAACATATTTATGAAACTGTATGTCACATGACCAATGTGACCTAAAGGTGACATACCTCAGAAAGTTGAATTTTCAAAGTGATTTTTGTAGTTTTTAGACTGATGAAGAATATTAATTTTTAATATGATTGAAAGTTTGGGAGGGAGAAACACTAATAACCATGCCTGTCAAATATTTTGCTCTAAAAGTAACTGTGAAACTGTGTATCATTGATTATTCCTCCTCAAGATAACCGTGGTCAAAACAATGAAGAATCTGAAGGTTTGCTCCGCCCACAGCTATTTATACCCACGGTCCCGGTTTAAGAGGAACGTAAGTGAGGGATGATTCTGGCTACAAAATAAAATCACTGAAAATTTTATTTTCATAAAAATATAGCTGAATACCATCTATTATGGAAAGAGAGTTTTAAACAGTGCTGATGACCAACAATTCCACCAATATCAACAAAACCAACCACGCCTAACATCAAATCATTGAACACAATAAAGGCCACAACATATGGCATTGAGATCTATGATATGTATCTCTTACTTTTGAGAAAAATAATGAAATGATCTCATTCTTTAGAAATCAATCGAGAATCAAAATCATCCATTTCAGTGACACAGATGTAAAATAAATATATAACTTTCTTACAGATGAATTCTTCCATGTACTAAATACCAAGTTGTATATATTTAAGGATAATATGGTTAAAACTTGCTTCATGAATTTTTTTTATTTTTTTTTTTGGTCGATCATATTTATGAATAAATAAACCAGGCATTGTGTTACCTTTAATTCACCAACATTTTAATGTGTTTTACATTAACTTCATTGTCACCTTCTTCACCGACATTTTAATGTGTTTTACACTAACTTCAATTGTGTCACTTTCTTCACTGACATTTTAATGTGTTTTACACTAACTTCAATTGTGTCACCTTCTTCACCGACATTTTAATGTGTTTTACACTAACTTCAATTGTGTCACCTTCTT
>MJUT01017804.1:270389-308836 GCA_002080005.1 Gigantidas platifrons | reverse complement strand
TTTAATGTGTTTTACACTAACTTCAATTGTGTCACCTTCTTCACCGACATTTTAATGTGTTTTACACTAACTTCAATTGTGTCACCTTCTTCACCGACATTTTAATGTTTTTTACACTGACTTCACCAACATTTATTGTACTTTGCACTAAGAAGTAAATTCACATTTTAACTTGACTGCTTGACATTTTGTGGCATTTTATTCCTCCATGCTATCAATTTAGTATGAAGGAGACATACAATGAGTTTGAATCAGCCCTTAACTTGTAGTTGAACGGTATTCTTGACTTCTGCCAATGAACACTACATCTGGGCAAGTTTATTGTTCCGAGATGATATTTGGTGCATAGAATCTAATTTCCCAGATACATTGAACAGGGATAGCAAAAAGAAAACAAAATATGATTGATTTGATTTGATTGATTGTGTTTAACGCCACTTTCAGCAATATTTCAGCTATATCATGGCGACCAGTTTTAGTGGTGGAAGAAGCCACCCGGTGAGAACCACATACCATGGGCAAGCAACTAGTAACCTTTATCACTTGCGGCTGTGAGTTGAGTGCACCCTTTTTTGTAATCTACAAAGCCGGGTACGAACCCAAAACAAAATATGGGTGAAGTAATCTTACAAATACCAGCATCATAGGAATATGTATTCGGATCTCTTATGGTAAAAATTATATTTTTTTTACAACTTTCATTCCAGAGATAAGTAAATTACAACACTGTACAGTATGGAGTAATGATTCGTCCTGTATTAAGGTTAATATAAAAATTTTATTGGAGTCAAGGATTCTTATAAACCAACCTAAAATAATATTATAGATTTTCATATATCGTACAATATCATGTAGTTGACGTCAAAGTTCAATTAGGAATAATTTCCACCTTTTTCAAACTGTTGTTTTGTGACAAAATTGATCTGTATCAACCAATCAGTACTAACGTAAGTATAAAGATCGTCATTCAGTCTTTTTCTTCTACCCTATATTAATCTGCATTCAATAAAGTCATAAAAAAAAACTTCAATCAAGAGTCTACCCAGCCATATATTTAATGTCATATTTTGATCAAAGATCACCATAATATATACATATATAGAAGTCTAGAAGATTGTGCAACGATACCGATCGGTATCGTTACACAATCTTCTAGACTTCTATAATTTATTTTGTTTGTGCTGCATCGTCATGTCTCGACGATCCGTTACCTATTAAGTTCTCTGGTTGGTTGATTCCCTTAGACTTTATATATACCGGTATATATATTGAGTGCACCCTTTTTTGTAATCTACAAAGCCAGGTACGAACCCAAAACAAAATATGGGTGAAGTAATCTTACAAATACCAGCATCATAGGAATATGTATTTGGATCTCTTATGGTAAAAATTATATTTTTTTACAACTTTAATTCCAGAGATAAGTAAATTTCAACACTGTACAGTATGGAGTAATGGAGTATGTATATATATATATATATATAGACATAAAGTTTAAGATATTGTAAAATCACAGAGCAAATAAATCATAAAAGATAAAAACGTCTATACTATTGAATTTCTAGGGCGATTAGTTAAAACTGGAAATGGAAAAAAAATTACGATTTATATTTCAAAAGAGACATAATAAGGGTGTTTCCGGAACACGCAACTTTTCAGTTCCTGGTATCCTCAATTTATAAATAGTGCATATTGCCAGTTTTAAGTCGTTATTTTGAAAATCATGTTTATTCTGATAAAGACTTTCGCACACAAATGCACAAGGATAAAAGTGACACCGAAGTATGACCTTTGGTAATTACAACAGATGAGAATAAAAACAGTAAAGCGGAAGAACATATTTAAAAAGATTCATCTCTTTTCGAGTAAATACCACATAAAATTGATTGCTGGTTGTTTAACGCCCACTTTCCACTTCTTTTCAACTCTTATATCAAGCAGTAATACCATAAAAGTTTTCTATTTATAGCCTTGAACAACTTTTTAACTATGAAGAAAGGTTAGGGTTAGGTTTATTATGGTTAAAGCCACTTTCAACAATATTTCCGTTATCTCGTGGCAGTTAGTTTTATTGGTGAAGGAAACCAGAGTTAACCAGGAGAAAACCACCGACATGTCACAAGTCACTGACAAACTTTATCACATAATGTTGTATTGAGTACACCTTGCCATGAACTGAGTTCAAATTCACAACTTTAGTGGTGATAGGCACTGATTGCAAAGGTAGTTGTAAATCCAACTACCATATGATCACGACTACGACGGCCCTCAGGAAGGATAGAATATGTACATGATGTACTGATTTTGTTTTCTAACATGCAGTATAGGGAACATTGTAAAATGTACCATTTCCAGCAGTTTGTCCACTGACAATGATGTATCGCTCAGACCAAGAGTAACAAAAATAGAACCAGTAGGGTTAGCAGAAACACAATTTTTTTTGCCTCATTGCATAATTTTAGGATAGACTATAGCTCAAAAATGACAAAAAATAAAATGGTTTAATCTGTAACAACATTGGCTATTAAAATCAAATAAAACTTGAAATACACATGAAAGGCTACATACAACATAATCATATACCATTTAAAATTTATTTCACAGAGAAACTACATTCTTCAAATCAAATAAAAGTCATATAGTCAGAACGTTAATCAAACAATCTTGAACTTTAATAAAACACGAAATTTAAATAGAATTAATCAATGAATCTCCATTATAATTCATATGTGAATTGAGTTGTGCCAGACCACAACAAAAAAAAAATATACAAAATTTTCTCATAGTTTTATGATGTGACTTGTCAATTTAATCAAAAGTTTTGTTTGTCAGACACCATATCTCAATTTTAATTTGTTTGTTATGAAGTTTTTTTTTGTTTGTCATTCTGTTTATCAAGTTCAAGTGGTGAATACGGAGAATGAATGGATTAAGTATATTTCTGAAAAAATTTGTAATAATATTGTTTAAACTTGTATACCCACTGTCAATATATTTGCATAAACTGCCTTAATGAACATGCTTTTCAACTTGAACTGCGTTTTCTTGCCAAATATGTGATGATAAATTAAAAAAAAATATAGAGGCTCCCCTAACCCTACATCACTGACCTGCTTATAAATTATCTGTTTATCACTAAATGCTAATGAATATACAGAATTATAAATTTTAGGAAGATTATTTTTACATTTTACTACGGAATAATATGTAAAATATGTCCTGTGGTAGCTGCCATCTTGGATTTATTGTAATTGTGCTAGAAATATGAACTTTGAATTCATGTACAATTTCAATCAAGTTTGCAGAGTCTGATAAGAATATTTTGATACATTTTAGGACCAATTAGACATCCAGGACTAACATATGTGTACCTTAAAACTTCAAGAGTTGGGTAATTAGTGTTTATTGTCACTTAATGCAGTTCCAACAAATTAACAAATGGAACCCTGAACAATGGACATCTGACTTATGGTTTCTGAGAAAGCCTGCAAACCATGAAGAAAGATAGGAATGAATAGTAATTATAATAATAAGCAGACAATCCACAAACAATAAATCTCCAAAAATTGCTTGTGAAACTTAACTATGTCCTGCTGTGTTGATGATCTTGTATATCAGTTAAATACGATAAATCAAAGTTATGACAATAACGTTTTAATGCCATGACCCTTTGTTAATTATCCCATTCTTATGAATATTCATTATTACTCAATTAGTACCACGTGACCACGCATCCACACCATAGTTTGTTGTTGTAGACAGAAGACGTTCAAAAATGTTGTTATTAATTTCAATTCATTATTGATAAAAAGATCAAGACGGTTGCACTGTTCCCGTGAACAATACATGTATGTGATAGTGTTCAAATAGTCTCCAGCTAGCGAATATATTGGATTAGTTGCTTTTGCATAAATTTTTGCATGTTGAACAATACCTACATATACTACAATAAATTTTATAATTAACATTTTGGAATTTAATATGTTAAACCTAATGAGTAAATTATATGACCATCAAAAATAATGTTAGAAGGGAGATAACTCTAAGATATCTAACCTAGAGGGATCATTAGTAATCAGTACAATATCTGGATTGTTTGATCAGCTGATAATAATGTAGACTTATTCAACAACTTATGTTTACAGTGATATACAATAGAGATTAGTATATTAAAATAAAATAAAAATAAAAATGGGCTATAGGCTAGATAGATTAATGGTACTGCCAGTCTGGTATACACAGCTTTTAGACAAGGTCATATTGATCAGAAAGTTTCTTGTCTTTTATATTTAATAATGTATTCAGGCTTTTCAATAAGGGATGGTACATTTACCAGGTACTTTTACCCACCTAAAATGGTCTTTGGTACCTCCTGATATTAAAGAGTGTTGTATAAGATATTCATGAAAAATTCAAATTGTAATAAAAAGTACTACTTGTAACTAGTGAAGTTCTGGTACACTTGAACAATATTGAAAGCCCTGTGCACTGCAATAATAGTTTCCAACTTTAATACCATAAATAGCAGAAATAAAAAAAATAAACAGAGTCTCAATAGCAATGAGTCAAAAGTCTAGACTAGAAAATGATATTAAAATTTGGGCGTAAACAAGTACATGTATGTCCATTCATCAAGTTCAAACTGAACCAGTTTCAATCAAAACTACCATAGAGGTCAGTAGGTCAAATTGGGTGTCAGAATTAGTGATTTATCAACTATATCACACAGGAAATACCCAGTCACAAAATTGATATTCAAGGACCTTTATTTTCATATATGTTTTTTTTTTAGTCAAAATGACTGAAATATATCATTTTCACTTTGTTGCCTTTGTTTAATCTCTAAAGTAAGTTCAACGTACTCATGTCTACAGAAGGACTATAAATCTCATGTCTAAGGACCTAATAATATGTTTCCCTATCTCACTTAGTATAAATATACAGTGAAGTTTCTATAAAATTAATATTAAAGGAAGCAACATAATTGTATCCATTATAAAAAAAAAAGATAGCTAGCTCCCTGTTTAGATAATGATAAGTGAACAAAAGAGGATACATTTAGAGAAGTTAGGCCCCTCAATAAAACAGCCTGTTTTTCTACTAACCCTACAGACCTTGATTTTAGTCCCTACTATAAAGTTTGCATTGCCATTTTTGGACAAGCACTGTTAAAGTCAGATCCCTTGTCATTTATAACCTTAGCTAAACAATTTTTAAAAATTGCGTACCTACCAGGTACTAGTATTTGTTTTGACTTATTTTAACCTAAATCAGCTTCTTGCTCTTTATATCCAAGGCAAAAATTATTAAAAAAATGTTTTGCCAACATATTTATTTACCTTAATTTTTATTCAAGAATGGTAACAAAAACACAGATATTTTTCCTTGGTCTTGCATTGTAAACAAGAAACCTTATATTGTTTTTATAAGTTGAGAAGTTCCATTTTTGTCCTTGGCATTGCACTGTACAACAGGAAAGCTTAGTTGAGAAGTTTAAACAGTTACATCATCATTCTCCTCATTTCTCACACCTGCACCAGGTGCACCCTACCTATATTATCACACCACCTGTACATTACATAAACACCTACCTATATGTATGGACTATAGATGCCAAGGTATTCCTCTGTAGTGTTGTCTCCCGTAAAATATCTCCGCAAGATCCCGCTGCAGATATAGAAATAAAGCTATGATGATAAGTCACAAATTCTCGCCACATTTTTATGGGTATTTTGCAAGTTGTATCATAAACGACACCTCCAATATTTTTTTTTTTTAAAGTTGTATTTAGAAACACTTAAAAAAGTCAAAAATGATTGAAATAATGAGATCAAGAATCTTATCAACTACGAAAACAGTCCACATCGTGTTACTCAAAATCAACAAAAACAACAACAAAATATGTGCAGTCTTTTTTTGTGTATTGCTCGTTATTACTGAGATACACCTATGCATGTATAGATTTGTTTTAATTTCATTATTTACGGATGTAACATAGTGGCTGGAGGGGGGAATATCTGTAGATGATATCTATAGTCTGGGGGGTATATGAATCAGTTTGGTCATGTAGCAAAGGTCATCTTATTTTGATCCTTTTCCGATCATAAAATATCTTTATGACCCAAAATAATTGTATTTGTTTTTAACAATGTTTTTGCTGGAAGCAAGTGTTGTAGTAATACGTTTGAATATTTATGAATATGCTTTTAAAATATATCATATTTCACTGGATTTTTTTTTCTCATACAGCAAAAATGTAATCAAATTCTTGTAATCATTGTACCAGTGAAGTCAATTTTGACAAGTTGGATGAGTAATCTTTTATAAAACTAGAACATGTAAAGTCTTTTCTTATAATTAGAGAGTAAATATAGGTTGACACAGCCATTAAGCTGTTGTTTCTCAACTTTGAGAGTAAATATAGGTGGACACAGCCATTAAGCTGCTGTTTCTCAACTTTGATCATCACCTGAGACTGAATTTTGGACAGATTTTTTTATGTTCATATCCTTATTTGTTGTATATCATATACTGAGATTATAGATAAGAGATCGTCAGGGCATTCCACTCATTTTCAAGTAGGAGGTGATAATGCTTAAGTAGAAGGGGGGTCTAGGGGGTTTGTTAAACCAGTATGCAAAACAAAGCCATATCTTACTTTCAATTTGACATTTTCATTTTTGAAACAAAGTAGCCAGGGAAAAAATGCAAGTAAACAGCAATTTGCCCGGTGTCCGGCTGCTGCAGAATGCCCTGGGTTATGCATTACAGTTAAGAGGACAATTGTTTTTAATAATTATAAAAATTTAAGGGCTATGCTGGGTTCAGTATGATACAACCCAGCAAGTCGCCAAGGATTTCCACCTGCGCCAGTCTAACTACGATCAAGTTGAACTTGAAAACTATAGCTGATAGAGGATATCTGTAGGAACACACATGAAGACATTGTCACAATTAATTCAAAGAAGAAAAAAAAACATAAAAAATTGACCAAAAAAGAAATTGTGTTTATACTTTCCAAATACCGGTATGTGATATTTCGAAACTTGGACCACTTTTATCCTCTTTTCCATAACCCCAAAACAGCCTGCAGAATACCAAGAATCACTAGTAATACTCTATTGCCATTGTACTCACCCTTCCTCAGTCTAACTTCCTGTACGTGACTATGATGGAAATACCCGTCCTGTCCATTAACACGGCCTTCCCATACACCATTATCTCCCGTACCAAGAACTAGAAAAAAAATATCAAAATATTATATAAGGTACCATTTTTGATGTTAGTGAATGAAAGAAAAATTCACCTGAAATCCAATTAATAAAAAATTGAAAAGTTTTCACAACAAATTTTCAATGAAATATTTTGTTCCTTTTCCACAATAGTAGGCTTAAAAAATGACAACCATATAGAGGTCATGGTAATGGTGTTGAACGACTCTTTCAACAATATTTCAGTTATATCATGGCAGTATATATAGAGTCTTCTTCCATAAATTTTTATGTATTGTTTATCATACAGGCCTGTATTCATGTCGCTGTCTCATATTGGAAAATTGTGCAATGACACGGCTCGAAATTGAACGATGCCACGACTATCATTATTGAAAAAAATTTACAGAATACTTTATGATGCATTACAATATAAAAGAAAAATTTCACATTGAGAATTTTTTTTTACAGCAGAAGTATTATAAAAAAAAATACATATATTTACATACATGAAATTAATGTAAAAAAAAAGTGTCAAAAAATTACATATAAAAACTATGGAGATTGTTCTTGTTTGTTTCAGCATCTGCATCTAGGGGTGGGGGTTATGGTGTTTAATGCCACTTTCAACAATATTTCAGTTTTATTGGTAGAGGAAACCGGAGTAACCTGAGAAAAGTCAACACCACCGACCTGCCGCAAGTCATTGACAAACTTTATCACATAATGTTGTATCCAGTACACCTTGCCATGAACGGGGATCGAACTCACAACATTAGTGGTGATAGGCAATGAATTACACAGGTAGTTGTAAATCCACGACCACGACAGCCCTCTATTTCATAGTAAGAGATTAAGAGTTACAGTATAAATTGACTAATAAGTCAAATGATATTATTATTTAGTAGACAATCACTTTTCTAGTGTAAAATATGACTAAAATATATACACATACTATATAGAAGATAACATACTATTTAATGTAAGCTCTGCTAATAAAGTCATTCTGGAAAAGCACAAGTACTATTTGTATAATGCTATCATATGTGTTATTTTGATAATACTGTTAATTTTGCATACAGGGTCTGGAGGGTATAAATCAACTAACATCCCCCTCCTCTCCCTAAATTTTTTTAAATGTCCTAGATATGATATCAATCAACAAAACTCAATCTCATGTTATGATATGCAAATCTTCATATGCCATATGGTTCTATGTAAGCATGCCTAAGTCTTAAGATATCATATTCAAAATGTTGCGGGAGGGGGAGGAGATTCAGTGTAAAAAAAAAAATTGATGAAATAACTCCTTTGAAAACGGTCTGATCAAACTGACAAGTGAGCAATTGTTGTTTAACACCAAATGAGTAATTGTTTTAGGTATATCATGGTGAGAATAAATTACATTTGATGGGATGATGATGAGGTCCGCTTTGTACTAGACCACAGTGTGGGAACGGAAATATATTATTGTCGACAATTGTGGGGTCAATTCTGAAATATAGGCAAGTACCTATACACAACAAACCAGCAAATATGCAAAAATAACGAAAATGGCAAAGAATCGGGAGTAAACTTTTTCTATAAAATCGGGAGTAAACTTTTTCTATAACGGTTAATCGATGAACTAAGAATCCAGAGTATCTCCTAACAAGCTAAAGAGTTTTGTAAATTCCATCAAAGAAGCTTTTTCAAGCTGAAAAATAAATGATGATCAATGATTTGACACAATTAATTGGATATTAAATTAAACTATGAGAGTGTCAAATTAACTTTATTATGAAAACTAGAAGGAAAATTCCCAATGAGCCTTCACAAGAAAAATAGACTATCGATGTTTTGTCATATCTGTTATTTTTGCACTTTTACAAGTTTGATCTGTATAGGTATTTGCCTAAATTCCGGATTTGACCTCACAATTATTGACCATAATATATTTCCATTCCCACACTGTGTAGACTAGCACGCTTAGTTGGATGTTTATAGTGCTAGCTCACTGAAACATTAGGCCACAGGTAGACATGTCATTTCACACAGACACAATATCCTGACTCCAAGCTCTTTCTCCTTAATGCTGCATGCTTAGTGGAGAAGCAACAAATACCAATTCTTTAGTCTTTGGTTTGACCCTACCAGGGCTCGAACCCATGATCTACTGCACTCAAGGTGAGAATGCAAACAATTACACCCCAAGGCAGTATCAAAATTCAATTACAACCAACTTGAAAACTGATCTCTTTAGCTGGCAACAGATGAAGCTGCCCCTTATACGGCAACTCTTATGAGGAACATATTTACTAGCATTTTACTACCTCTGGGAATCTTTCGTCATCTATTAATTTAGTGACAAGTATACCAGTTATTAAAGTATACAATTTTAATTTCAATTTTCTATTTAAAATGACTGAATTTGTCTTCAAGCTGAATTTGCCTAAGTTGTGTCGGCAATGCAATTACAATACAAATGTACCAATGAAAATGTGACTGAATGAACATGTGATAACAATAATAAAACATGTGCATTTGTGACTTCTTGTGTCAAAATGTGAAGTTTGATAAATAATTTACAAAAAATGTGAATGAAATTACATCCATTTTTTTTTTATCAACAAATCCTATAAGCACTCTTTACAATATACACATGTATTATATACATCTAACGAGAGCTTAGATAAGCTTATTTGCTACAATAATAAATTTACATCAAGTAACTTTTTTGCCATGCTGCAAACTGAATGATAAATACATATAATCAGACCAGAAGACATGTGTGTCCTATCATCAGAGTCATCTGCCACTTGTCTAGTTTTACAAGCTCATTCCATGATTTAGAAAATATTTCAAGGTTGTATTTTGTTTGATTGCTTTTTCCCATTCCCATCCCACCATAGACGTTGAGTGTGTATGACATGTTACCTCTCATCGTAGATTGCAATGCCGAATAATTTAATAGTCTCTGGGAGTAAGAAAACCAAATAAAAGGACATAAATGTGATAGCCCAATTAGTCTACGAGCCTCAGTTTGAATAACAATTACCTCATTTAGGAACTGTAAATTCAATAATAAATAAATCGAAAGCAAGAAATACTATTAAACAGTGATACTGATTTCTGACATTAAAACAAAAAACAACTCCTTTGACTTGCTTAAAATCGAATAAATGATTAATTCCCTTTATCTGAAATAACATAAAAAGATGTTACCTTAAATTTTGCATAGCTTGTGTGCTATGGGGTGTTTAGTCAAAATAATAAAACAACAGATGTGAAAGATAGCAGGACACACACAATTACAAATCATCTTCATTATCATAACATAACTGTAACTCCATGCTCATGCAATAAATGTCAAACAAACAAGCTGAAAACCTTCAATAATTTCTCCCTTCTTCATTGACAGTTCTCCTGGATGTCTCCCTTGGTATGGTATTACACAGATGAATATACTATCATTATCATTGGCAATGGTCATGTATCTTTCTTCCTTGATCTGAGAGAGAGACGTCGCCAAGGGCAGTTTGCTCCGTGATGGGGAATTTTTTTTTACCTGGTTAGATGTGATATTATTTTCCTTGCAAGTACCAGAAAGTTGAAATATAGATGGATCCAGTGATTTGGTTCTGTTGAAAGCTGCCTCCTTATCTTCAGTTTTAGAAAAAGATTTAGTCAACTTGTCCATTTCATTAAATGACGTGTCCATTTCATCAAAGTTATAATTTAAGGACGTATTACTTCTAGAATAATCCCCTTTTGGCACATAGTATGTTGAGTATGGTATCATTTCCTCAGTTTTTATTTCCATAAAACTGTGTCGCATATTTTTATTATTTTTAGTCAAATAATTATGTTGTTCTTTTACATAAACTTCGGACAAACGTTTTCTGGCACGATTCACACCGAGGCGAGCGGAAAAGGCATGACTAATAGTACTTGGCCGCTCAGGAATTGCAGATGCACTATGACTTGAAAATAGTTTTTGTCTATTGAAAATACTATTTATATGCGTAAGGCTTCGGACACTTCCATTGTATCCTGGTATACAAACACTATGTCTCAGATAAGATGCACTCTCATCTTCAGTTACTGACAAATCTGGATCGTTACCTGCTTTTGATGTGAAAAGTATTACAAATAAAAAGATGCTGTAAATGAAACAATGACACCACAACAGTCTGTTATTATTTCATTTTCATCAGTAAAGGAAAAAATTAACATGTAAAATGGGAGATAACTCTATTTTGATATATCGATATCAATTTTTAAATATCTAAAAACTAAAAAAAAAAATATTATAAAACTACTCAGATCACCAATAGCACTAAAAAAAGCCCTTCACCATTGATTATTGATAATAAAAGAAAAATTCAGGTTGCCATGGAAAATAGAAATATATATACCAGTAGTTTTATCATTTTAAAATGTATATACAGAGGTAAAACGTACTTGGACTATGACAAGTTCATACACATAAATAAATTTCATTTCCATTTTCTGATTTTAAAACAATATCAAGCGTCAGCCTCACAAAGCTGTCACAAATCTACAAATAGGAGCAAAGCAGAAATAAAGCTGTCAATCCCTCTTTTATCAATAAGAATTTTTTTTCCTCACCTGGTCCGGAACTGGTACTAGAAATACTCGTAGATCTTGGCGAGTCATCGCTGTAGTCTCTTGATGGGGATGAAATGTTATCTAAATGTGAGAAGCTGTTTGTTGATGATGATGGACTGATGTACCTTCCGTCAGCCATAATGAGGTTAATTCTGGGATCGCTACGACTACGTGACAGCGCAAACACGGCTGCAGAGGCAATGGAATCCCGTCGTCGCATGGAATATTTTGGAACTTCTCGATATTGCACTAAAAAAATATTTAAGATGCATAAATTTAATGAGATTCATTGGGAGACTATAACTAGAGTAGCTCACATGGTCTCTTTAAAGAGAGACTATAACTAGAGTAGCTCGCATGGTCTCTTTAAAGAGAGACTATAACTAGAGTAGCTCGCATGGTCTCTTTAAAGAGAGACTATAACTAGAGTAGCTCGCATGGTCTCTTTAAAGAGAGACTATAACTAGAGTAGCTCGCATGGTCTCTTTAAAGAAAGACTATAACTAGAGTAGCTCGCATGGTCTCTTTAAAGAGAGACATACCAAAATTCTTCGAAGGATACTTTTGCCAATATCTCAATAATAAAACTAGACCTTGAAACAACATTCCTGATTAGTTTATTTATATCATCCAAGTTGTGGTATGAATTCAACAATCTAAACCAATTGGCCACCGAGTCCCCTTGTTGACAATATGAAGTACTAATATACCAAATATGTATGATTTATTATATAACAAGCTGGTGTAAAATTAACCTAAAAAAAAAATACAACATTTTCAAAACAAACAAGAGCAATGCAAAGTGTGGCATATCCACTTGCCTAAAAATTTAACCTGGTGACCTTGACCTTTGACCTATGACCTTGAAAATCAATAGGGTTCCAGATTCTCTTATGGACTTTAGTATGTACCAAGTTTGGTCAAAATCCATTGAAGGATGTTGATTCTAGTGTTCAAAAGGATGTTACGGAAGGACGGTAGCGTTACTATATCCCTTCGCAACTTCGTTGGCGAGGGGATAAAAATCGACTATAGTAGTTCCCCTCTTATAAGGTAAACCCTTCTGCAATGAAAAAAGTAGTCTTATTAGAGAATTGCCTCTCTTTAGGGGGGCGATTAAGTAGAAGAATTTTACTATTTTAATATATCTGAAAACTGGTTTAATAAGAATGGTGGTCTTCGGTGGGAAGGGGGCTATTGTATGTAGGTAGAATTAAAAGGCCGATATGTTTGGATTACAAATATTGAAAAGAACTGCACAACTTTCTATCTCATCTATTTTATATATTTTGTAGAATTACCTATATCCTCTGACTTGTGGTGATGTAAGATATCAGCTACAGTCTGGTTCCCACTTATCACAGCGGCCTGGAACGCAGACTGGTTACTGTAATTCTGTACCTCCTTATTAGCACCACGAAATAAAAGAACACGAAGGCATGATTCCTGAAAGTAAAATCATTGTATGATAAACATGTAGTGTAAACAAATGTTTGTGACTATCAAGCTTTGTGCTACAATGACAAGAGCATGGCCTAGGACAAATATTTTCTGCAATCATTTTTTCTCTTGTTGAATACAAACCTAATCGGTTATGTACCGGTTAGCGTGTTTGCCTTGAGTGTGGTAGATCATGACTTCAAGTCCATGTCGGATCAAACCAAAGACTATAAAATTGGCATATGCTGCTTCTCTGCCACACAGCATTAAGGAGAAAGAGCACCATGTGTACCCATGGACTGTGGTTGTGGAGCACCATGTGTACCCATGGACTGTGGTTTCAGTGAGCTAACACTATAGTTTTAAATGTGTTCATCATCATCATCATCTCATCAAATGTAACTTGTTCTTGCCATGACATAGCTGTAAAATTGTTCATTATTGTGTAAAACAACAATCACTCACTTATGCTAGTCAAATACATATTCAAGACCAAAGTCAGGTCAGGACCTGCGTCGCTGCACAATACTGACCACATGCTGTCACATTTTGAGACTAGACTGTATATATGTAGATGTACAATACAATCAAACCTGTATTAAAAGGTCACCTTTCGGACACTGAAAAGGTGGCCTTATAAGACAGGTGACCTCTCAAAAGAGGTTCAATTCATGTGAAATTTTCTATGACATGACAAGAAAATCATGACCTTTTAATACAGATGACTGCTTAATAGAGGTGGCCGCATGGCCAGTTTTGACTCTATATGACTATGAATAATATAATTCCGGTATAAAATTGGGGAGGGGGAAATGATTATGGTTTACACCAAAAATGATGACCATAAAATTTATCACTAAACAAGAAATGATTATTACCATGTCTCCAAAACAAACATCGGCGTGGGTCATATCACTGTGGTCGATTATCGTTGAACTTTTTATTTTCATTAAATTTAATTCACAATCTTACCTTATCATGAAGAGCACAAACATGAATGGCTGTATTACCACCTGCATTCTGAACATCCATATCAGCACCATAAAATAAGAGATGTTCCAAATGTTGTAAAAGTCCTTGTTTACATGCCTGCAAATTCAGATAGAAATTATTCTATTTTTTAATTACTAATCAAAAATGACATATTTCAAAATTCCATGTTTTTTGCTGAGTTGAAACAAATTTTAATTTGACCATAAGTTTGACAAAGAAAGGGGATTTTTGGGTAGCAACCATTTTTTTTTTTATCATTATCTAAAGTATTTTTGAATGACTTGATTTTTTTAAAACAGCTTTTATAATAATGAAATGCAATTCAAGATTTGTTTTTACTTTCTTACTGTTGTTGGGTTTTTTCCTCTCCATATTTTGAATATGTGAAAAGTTTTGGTTGCATTATTACTTATTATACAGGTACAAATTCAAATTGGGGAATCTTGAATTTCGTTGTTTCCCTGTTATGTTCCTTTATTATATAAAAATTATGTCTAGTTTCAGCGATATCATGTCAAGTCATATTGAATTTTGGTACTTGTGCATCTCAGAATTTTAACTTTAAATATGACCCAACAAATGATGTTATCTTGGTTTCAGAGAAATTCATAATGTATGAGTTTTAATTCTCTTCAAATATTACAGGAAATCAAGGTGACTCTACTTTCATCTTACACACCAAAGACTATAAAATTGGTATTTGCTGTTTTCCCCACTAAACACACAGTGCTAAGGAGAAAGAGCAAAGACTTGTTGGTTCGGAACAGGATAATGTGCTCAAGTGAAGCGACATGCCTATCCATTGATTGCTGTAAACTAGCACTATAAAAATCCAACTAAGCATGTTCGTCTAGTATAAACTGGACATCATAATCATATCATCGAAATGTAGCTTTAGTTCGCCATGATATGGCTGAAAATTGCTCATTTGGCATTAAACAACACTTACTCCATCTTACGAAATTGTAAATTCCTTTTACAGCTACATACTGTAGGTCATAAATACATATTGTGTTAGCTCATGGCGAGGTGTACTCGATAAAACATTATGTGATAAAATTTGTCAATGACTTGCAGCAGGTCGGTGGTTTTCCCCTGGTACTCCAGCTTCCTCCACCAATAATACTGACCGCCAAGATATAACTGAAATATTGTTGAAAGTGGCATTAAACACCATAAACCAAACCAAACCCAATTGTGTTAAAATCTTACCAACCAAACTATCTCATAGAAACAATTCATTTAAAAAGGAAAATAATTTCAAAATCAGTAACAGTATGTTTAAACTTACATGATGAATTTCATACCAGCCCTGTTCATCTTGACAGCCTACAAATGCTCTTTCCTGTAGTAACATCTCTGTAATAGCAGGGTCTGTGTTGTGGGCTATACCATAATACAACGGTGTTAAACATCTGGCATCTTTCATGTTAGGAGATACACCTAGATCTAACAACACCTGAAATATACAAAGTGAAAGTAGACATCTCAAGATCTAACAACACCTGAAATATACAAAGTGAAATTAGACGTCTCTTCAACAACACACGAAACACAGTTGTTCTGTTTGACAAGCAATCATATTAAACACCATTAAAATACACTAATTTGAGGTATGATCTCTCAGTTGTCTTCAATTAGAGAAACTGTCATTGAGATATTTTACTTGTAACAAACTTCTAGAGACCAAAAGATTTTTGTTATAAATAAATAGACAAAGTGTTGCCTTCCTTGCTAATTATGAAATTCTTGTGCATTGAAAACAATTACATTTTTTGTAATATCAAATATTGTGTTGTAAATTTGGAAATAACATAAAATGCTTGAAAATCTCACTGGCATTTCCTTTCTAATTTTTTAATTTCCTTTTTGCAGTTGTATAAGAATGAGAAAATCACAAATGGTACATACTTACCTCCCTTGTTTTAAGCATGTATTGCAAACAGTTGCATTTTGTTTCATAACAGATTGCTTTATTTGGTTTTTAACAAGATCAAGATATTAACCTTCAAAATAATGTGACAAAGAAATTTTAAAATGTTTGTCAAAATCCTAATATTTTTACAAGCCAATAATATACTGTAAACAACCTCAACTACAGTTTAAATGTCTACCAATTCCAACTTGAAATTTTAAAGTTTTGGCCGTTTAGTTTTTGTCTTTTGTTTTTGAAATGGTGGCCATCTTGTGGTTGTCAGATATAATGGGCATGACCATAGGACAATTCAAGACAGTTTTTTTTTTTTTTTAAAGAGGGTAGATTTTTTATTTTTTTTGTATGATTTATAATAAACTACCTTTACAGCTGAAGGATTTTTGACCAACACAGCTTTATGTAGAGCTGTCATTCCTTTCTTGTTTCTAAAATCTAGATGTGCTCCTCCTCCAACTAAAGTCAATACCATTTCTTTACATTTGTGACCCTTAATAGTGCACACAATTGTCAGTGGAGTTTCTGTAAATAAACAAACAAAAGAATTGATAAAAAAAATTTCTCAAATACAGATTCAAACATTTTGTTGTTGTTTGTATAATTACAACAATTGTAAAATGTGAAAATCACCGAAGATGATTCATGAGTCTGACTGATCAAATGGTCAAGGTTGTTTTCTAATGACCTCAAGCCTTGCACAACTGAATTGATGTTCAGATCTCAAATACCCATCTCAAGTGATAAGGATTTCAGACACATACTCAAGGCAGGGGGGTTTTACCGATCAGTTTCATATAAATGTCATTACTTTCCATAAATTTTGTAATCATGATATAGCTGATCATTGAGTTAAGGTTAGGGATATGGTGTTTAACACCACTTTCAACAATATTTCAGTTATATCGTGGAGGTCAGCTTTATTGGTGGAGGAGACCAGAGTACCAGGAGAAAACCACCGACCTGTCACAAGTCAACTTTATAACATAATGTTGTATAGAGTACACCTCGTCTGTGTGGGATTAAAACTCACAACGTTAGTGGTGATAGGCACTGATTGCATAGGTAGTTATAAATCTAACTACAATATGATTACGGCCACGACAACCCCTAAAATTTTAAAAGAACACAAGTTATTGTGATGGAAAATGACAATGATACTACACCCATGCCATAATTCAATCATAAAGCATTTTGCAGTCATAAATAAAAAATTCCATTCTTTCTTATAAAGTTAAGACTGTACAGATTTTTCACATTGTTTCTTTGCAGTCTAATGTTATACAGTGAAACCTGCCTAACCTACAATAAAACAGAATCATGAATAAACCAAGCTTTAAATAAAGTTCATATGTAAGAAATCTTGTTACATTTTCCTGTTTAAACCGAACACCTCTCTATTCCAAAAAGGGGCCCGGGTGGCTCAATGAGTTAGGTCGCTGGATCTAACAACTCATACAAGCCTATCACCAATACGGCGTGGGTTCGGGCCCGGCTTTGTAAATTACAAAAAAGGGTGCACTCGACTCGCAGCCGCAAGTGATAAAGTTTACCAGTTGCTTGCCCAGGGTCGGTGGTTCTCTCCAGGTACTCCGGCTTCCTCCACCACTAAAACTGGTCGCCATGATATAGCTGAAATATTGTTGAAAGTGGCATTAAACACCAAAAATCAAAAATCAAATCATCATCATCTATTCCGAAAACAAACAAAAAAGTCCACAGAAGGTTAGGTTTAGACAGGGTTTACTGAATACTTTCAATTCTCCTTTACTAAACAACATTATAACTCAATAACCATATAATGCCTTTTAAATATATACCTCCTGTACTATGGTCATGAAAATTAGGGTCCAGCCCTTTGTTTGTCAATTTTGTGACCTTTTCTACATTTCCACTTTTCACACATTCTAAAAAGCTCTTTAGATTACTCTGTAAATATAAAAATCTTTTATTAGGAATGTATGTCATAACAAGATTTTTATATTCATAAATAGTATAATGTTGTGAAAGACATGTTTGTATAATAATGACAAATACATTTACTTTACAATCAATTTTTACTGTTCATGTTTAAAATTTGTGTATCCTTAACTGGAATCCATAATGTTAGTGTTGGCATATCCATCTCATGTTTATGAATTAGGTAGGTGTTTCCCAACCTAATACATAAACAATGAGGTGGGTGATTTTTTGTTTCTATATGTAACTAAGTATATCTCTAAACAATATTTAGGGTTAGAGTTATGGTGTTTAATGCCACTTTAAACAATATTTCATCGTGGCGGTCAGTTTTATTCGTGTTGGAAACCGGAGCACATGGAGAAAACCACTGACATACCGCAAGTCACTGACAAACTTTATCAAATAAAAATGTATAGAGTACACCTCGGCATAAGCTTGATTTGAACTCAAAACTTTAAAGGCGATAGACACTGATTGCATAGGTAGTTGTAAATCCAGCTACCATACGATAATGACCACAACGGCCCTATCAAAATTTCACAAGAGTTCCAATGACAAATGAGTGTAGTTTTAGGTGGATTCTACAAAGGACATTAAATATTTAATACATTATTACAAAAAACTTTTACAAAAATTATTTAATAACAGGTCAAATCAGTATTTCTGGTTCTTTAACATGTATAAAGTAAGAAGCTAAAAATAAATATAGTATAGCTAATCGTAGATTTTGAATATCAAAATAAGACCATGAGCGACCGAAGTATGCATAAGGATTAAACGAGTGGGCGGAACTTGTTCCGTCCACGAGTTTAATCCTTAATGCGTATTCGGTCACGAGTGGTCTTATTTTGATATTCAAAATCTACGATTAGTTATACTGTTTATTATATAGACTTCCAAAATTTCTTTTATATTATTTTATTTAATTTGTATATTTCATTCCACACGTATGAATCTACGAGCAATGATACTGTGTAATCAATATGGCCGCACATTCAAACAAGTCAAGTGTTGTCGCTTCGATGAAAAAAATTGGAAATTTAAATGAAGGACGAGTTTCTGAATTTTATTTGAATATGGGCGGATTTGTAAAGTTGTTGTGGAAAAATTCATTGCAATTGTGACTCATGCCAGTCCGATTTATCTGTGGAACCAGGCACGATGTTTTATTATTGTCCGAGTCGTGTGTATTTCATGTGTAACAGAATTCGAACTAAGGAATGAATCAATGTCCTCAAATGAAACGTTCTGAAATCTAGCCGGCTGGGCTTTAGTTTGATATGCATTTTCATTTGTATTGCCATTGGAATTTGGAACATTTGTTTGGACATCTAGAATATTAAATTCTGGCATTTCCACATTTTTCAAGTCAAAATCATTTTCTTCTAAAAAAATTTGAGACTACAGCTGCCGTATATGCATCAAAATGATCAGACATTTTGTTGTTGTTTTTTTTTTTTATTTTAAGATTGTTCAAAGCAGACTATTTTTCATTGAAAAGGGATGGTGAAAGGAATTAGGAAACTGACAATCTACAATGCACTTTTAACATTGCTGTTGTTTGTTTATATTTAAATCTGTTGTGTTATGCTAGTGAAATGATTCGATTTAGAATAAGCAAGTGTTTGATTTTAATGTATAAATAAAATGATTCAATTAAAATAATTTATAAAAGTACAACAACTTTATTTTCATTTGTTTAATTGTTTCAGTAACACAACAAGGGACGTAACCACTACACTTATAGTTGTCTAAAAGTAGTTCTGGCGGGAAAAAACTGATATTTCACATGTGAAATATCGGATTTTATTTCACAGATAAATCTCCATAATTCACACCTATCTATATAATAACTGTTGTTTTTACTAACTTTAGCATGAAGCTGTTTTAACTTCCTTGGGTTAACATGTAGCAGCTTGTACACTCTCTTCTTGTGCTTAAACTGAAATGAAAACAAAAATCAGATTACACAATTATGAAATGAATGTATAGTATATTGAAAAGGAAAATATTTCATTGTCGGTTAAGAAAAGCTTAACCAAATGGCTAATCAGAATCCATAAATAGAAGAACAACAATACGATGACGAAAAGAAAAACGACAAACAATGAAATGCAAAACACTACACACGAACCCCACAAAAAATCAGTAATAAAGGGTGAGCAGTTCCTGCTCCACTAGTACCACCTGTCATGTTACTCTTTTAATCAGCTATTTCAAAGATCACTTTAACTGCCCGTCCTTAATCACCTTATTTTATATCATATTGTGTGAAGTAAAAGTCTAATGGCTAATTATTACTTTTGTAGCAGATCTATTAAAAAACATTGGATTACCAGTAATTTAACGATTCAAAACTACTACATAAGTAAATTCTAAAAATGACAATAGTGTTCTTTTTATAGTACTTTGTATTTTTTTTTTTGTGATGGTGAAGAAAAACATTAAAGCAAGTTCCTACTTACCAACTGATAAAATGATATGGGGTTAAATGGAAATCGCCCATTATTTTTAATGAAATTTTTTTAATATGTGTTTTAGTGATACTAAATACTATATTATCCAATCATTTTAATGGATATGAGTAAAAATAACAAATACTTCAAGTTACGCGGGACTACAGATCCTGACTTTTAATATTCTCAAAAGTCCATTTACAAATCACTTGTTTACCAAACATTTTATTTTATATTATTTAATATCATAAAGTAAAAAAAAAAATCATTAATAGGAGTTTTAATGCAAAGCTTTACTTTGAAAATGAATGCAAATATTCTAATATTATATCCATTGGGTTATGCAGTATGATCGCAGGGCAATGGGAAGACTGCAGGTAAATGTGGGTTAAAAAAAGACATTCCTATTGACAGGGGATCTTCCCATTCATTACACAGCAATTTCACTGAATAACGCAATGAATATAATTTCAAACTCCTGTGAACACATTTAATACAGTTTGTACATATATTACACTTCATCATATCCAGATATGTTTTGGCGACACGTCCAGGTGAAGGAAACAAACATCAAAAAGAAAATTCACCATTAAAATGACCACAGGCCAAACATATTAAACCAGTTATAAAGATAATGTATGTAAATCTGTGAACGATATGCCACTTAAGAGTGTAGTGTGACAAAACTTTGCCCTGTAGTAGGAGTAAGAAAAATATCAACGAAATTTATGTGTCAAAAATATCAATTGACAACAGTTACGATTACAATTTACGATGTTGTACCAGGTATTTTTACGATCTGTCCAGAAAAAAAATCTTTAAAATTTTAAGAACATCCACGAATTTACAAAAATATCAGTAGACAATAGCTACAATTACAACTCATTTATTTACGATGTAGTATTTATACAATCTGTTCATAAAAATATTGGTGTCTTTAAGATTTTAAAAACATCCACAAATTTATAATTTGTCAAAAATATCACTAGACAATAGTTACGATTACGATTTATTTGTTTACGATGTTGTATTTATGCGATCTGTCCTGAAAAATATTTTTATCTTTAAAATTTAAATTGTCCTTTGGTCCAGCATGTATTTCACATATCTGAGGCAATTTTGATAAGTTATGGTGGACTTAATTGACAATAGTTTAGGATTACAATTTATTTATTTACGATGTTGTAGTTATATGATCTGTCTAGAATATTGTTATCTTTAAAATTTTAACTCGTTCTTTGGTCCAGCTCTTATTCGACCTATCTGAGATGATTATGATATAAGCTATGGTGGACAAGCTTGGACGAGAGTTACTGTAGAGACTTGAGACGTGAAAAATGTAATATATTTTAATACTTCTAATCGTAAACAATAATATAAACAGGTTAAACAACAAGTATACCAATACTTTACGTTACGTCAAAATCATAAAAAATAAAATAATCCCTCAAAGAAAGATATGAAATACTTTTTTTCAAACAAGATCTATAAAATGCATTGTAACAATTATATCTAATAAAAACCAATATCGTGCCGATCGTAAAAGTGTTTTT
Source organism: Gigantidas platifrons (assembly GCA_002080005.1). NCBI lineage: Eukaryota > Metazoa > Mollusca > Bivalvia > Mytilida > Modiolidae > Gigantidas > Gigantidas platifrons. The sequence goes on along the minus strand of MJUT01017804.1, from coordinate 286,680 downwards.
CTTCCAAGGTATACAAAAAGAAATTAATAAATGCAAATATTTTATATGTCATTGATCCCTATTAACTTTATTATTCAGTTTGCTGTCACTATAAATTCTTTTTTCAGCAACAGCTGGTGTTTACAATTTTCATCCCGTCTGCTCACGAAATATTTTCATGCCATTATTGTAAATTACAACTACATGTAGTAAATTTATAAAAAGCCAGTTTTATGTCAAACTTAACAAATATGATGACCTATATATCTGTTGCATCTTTTGCCCTATAAATTGGTATATAGATAAGAAGATTTAGAATTTTACTTTGATGCGATTTTACTTGACATTTTTGATATAGGGTAATATTCTTATAAACTAAATCATAATCTAGCTCAATGACAACTGTAATACTGATAAATTGTTAAAACATTTCTAGAATCATATATCAAAAGACTACTTAAATGTTTACATTAACTTTTTCACACTTAATTTGATCTTTTTAGACTTAAAATGAGGTCAAATAAATACAATTAAAATTTGTTAATTTCAAATCAAGTAAGTTGCCTCCCTTGAGTGAGTGATTATTGTTTAACACCAAATGATCAATTTGTCAGAGTCTACATCATTGCGAGAAAACTTTATATTTTGATAAGAAGTCGATGATGATGTCTGCTTTGTACTAGACCAATATGCTGAGTGGAGAAACAAAAAATACCAATTTTATAGTCCAAGGTTTGAACACATGATCTAACACACTCAAGGTGAGCTCACTAACCACTACACCACAGTACAGAAGTAAGAATTGTCATGGTAGCTCCCTGAATCAAGTTTGTGGGTGGACATGTAGCGCCACTCGGACACATCATCCTGATTCCGAGCAAACCAGTCTTTGAAAGGTTTAAATAGTGGTCGGTTTAGTTGAAATCTACATGGTGATCAGTTAAAATATACTCTAAATGATGATTAGTCAAGATGATGTTCATAAGTTAAGACAAGGTCTCAATAGTGAAAACGTCAGACAAGGTCTCAATAGTGAAAATGTCAGACAAGGTCTAAATAGTGAAAATGTCAGACAAGGTCTCAATAGCGAAAACGTCAGACAAGGTCTCAATAGTGAAAACGTCAGACAAGGTCTAAATAGTGAAAATGTCAGACAAGGTCTACATGGTGATTGGATCAGTTAAGAAAAGGTCTAAATAGTGATCAGCTAAGATAAGATAATGATGATTGTTTAAAACAAGGTCTAAATGTTGATTGGTTAAGACGATGTCGATTAGTTAAGAAAAGGTCTAAACAGTGATTAGTTAAGACAAGGTCTAAACAGTGATTAGTTAAGACAAGGTCTAAACAGTGATCAGTTAGATACATTTTGCCACATAAGCTTTACATAATAGTCAGCAGAGAAAACATGCACTCAAAGATGTGCGATATATATATATATGTGTGCTACCTCCAGAAATCCAATAGGTCCTTGCAGTGGGTATTCACTGAGAAATCTTTCTTCATCCAGAAATTTCCCAGCTCTGCCATTCATTGGAGGCATATACAGTCCATAGTTGATGGCATCTCTCAGATCCTGAAAATAAATCTACATTTTAATACACAATATTTTAATATAAATAAGGTTTCTCTCCTTCAGGCATAGGAGACCTTAGCTGATTTCGAATATCCTGTTTATGCCCATTGCTTTTCGCAGTCGCAAGTGATAAAGTTTACCAGTTGCTTGCCCATGGTCGGTGGTTCTCTCCGGGTACTCCGGCTTCCTCCACCACTAAAACTGGTCGCCATGATATAGCTGAAATATTGTTGAAAGTGGCATTAAACACCAAAAATCAAAAATCAAAAATCCCATTGCTTTTCTTGCTCCTAAAAACATTAAATTATTTGGTTTTCCAGTCTTTTGAATGTTATTCTAGAAATGTGTCGTGTACGCTACAGTAGATATCTAGGTTTTTATTTGGTTTTCCAGTCTTTTGAATGTTATTCTAGAAATGTGTCATGTACGCTACAGTAGATATCTAGGTTTTTATTTGGTTTTCCAGTCTTTTGAATGTTATTCTAGAAATGTGTCATGTATGCTACAGTAGATATCTAGGTTTTTATTTGGTTTTCCAGTCTTTTGAATGTTATTCTAGAAATGTGTCATGTACGCTACAGTAGATATCTAGGTTTTTCTTACGTTCCAAGGTTCTGAAATATGATATACAAATAAACAAGATATTACAACTGAATTTGAGCTAAGATATTAAGTCACTTTCAAGGATAAGTGTTGTTATGAACTTATGATCTCTTTTGTAATTTTCTAATTGATTTCTCAGTATACGTATGACTCAGTTTTATTGAAGTTCTAAAGAGTTGTATACTTTTTTTATTGAATAGCAAACACAGACAGGAATCAACATTAACTTCTTTACCAATTTGTCCATGCGGACTAGTAGCCGAATATTTAGTTGCATGAAAGCAGGAGATGCTTGTTCAAAATGTTCTGCATATAAATAAATCTATTTGTTATCGTGCAAACTGAGGACCTTGTGACATCACTATTGTATTCACTGTATTTAATACATATGTACAATTTGTTGTAATCAGTATAGAACATGTGAAGAAAATTAATGTTTTGGCTTCGGATCATATCAATTTGACCTTGGAAATTGTTTATATCATTAGCCCAATGTTTTGGCTTCGGATCGCCACATCAATTTGACCTTGGAAATTGTTTCTATCTTTAGCCCGCCACTCGGCTGGCTTTATAATGCAGAAGTGCATTATTCATCTTTGCCTTTGGGTGTGGAAAAATGGGATATAATGCCCTCTTTTCTGTGAGATTTGTTGACAGTGGTACATGAAGTCTTTTCTGCAATTTCCTGTACATAGGTATTCAGAATCTGTAGTCTTTGAGAACTTTCTAAAGGATTAACTATTTTTCACAACAATGGTCCACTGTACTGTGCCTCAGTTTATCATAGCATAATGAAACTGTCCCGGTCAGAACCAGAATATTTCTCTCTGAAACTACAGAACTTTGGTTGCTCAAACTTCCAATAATTCGAACACATTTTGACAGTCCCTACGAGTTCAACCCACCAAAGTTCTACTGTATTTCTTTTTGCACTTAATACAAATCATCCCCATTTCAAGTCCTTCTCATGGATTCCAAAAACTCTTTCTTCATTTTTTTCACATTGGACAAACAATTTTCCTGCCACACCTGCATTATCTGTTTTCCGCTCTGTGGGGCATCTTTTAAAAAAAACTCCCCAATGTCAATTAGTACACATTTTTTCGGCCCATGTATCTGACAATGCACTGTTTGCCATATACACTAGAAATTTCAGAGTCAGTCTATAAAAGGTCACTATATCTGGCTTTTTTTTTATCCAAAAAAAACATGGGCGGTCCAAATTGGTGATCATTTCTAAAAATATTGTATACTATATTTGTAAAGGGAAAATCCATGATGTTTTGAATGAAGTAGGTCCTTAATTTTTTTTTACAGCAATACTTATAAACGAAAAAAAAAATTGAATTTTATTAGATTATTAAATGTAAATTTTAGAGGTTTTTTTTCACATGTCTCATCGAACAAGTAATACACAATTTTTACTAGTTGGAACCAAACTGACATTTCCAGCACAATCAGGCTACTGTTATTATCAAGGCCTGAGTGGTCAGTGGGTGTTTTTTTTCATCATTTTCATATTACAGAAATTGTTCACATTCATACAAACTGTCATATTATTGCAGTAGTCTTGGAATATAATATTCTGACAACTTCACTGTTTATATCAGTCAGAGAAAGAAAAGATATAAGTGTCATGCACACAAGGACTATCCCATCCAAGTTTGGTTTAATTTGCCTCATTCGTTTCAGATGAAAAGAATGAAATGTGAAAAGTACCTGATAAATAATGGATGACAGACTGACAGGCAACAAGTGATGGCAAAAGTTCACATGACCTTTGGCCAGATGAACTACAAACATATTTCAAATAAAGAAAATGATGAACAAGTTTCACTAATCCACTATCTACAAATTAACCCAAAAAAAAACTCAGAAAATTGTTATTTTGGGATAAATACAGATGTTGCTTAAGGCAGATCATGGTGCACACAGATTTATAAATAACTTAATTTTACCTCAGGAAAATTTGTTAACAATCTTTGTTTGGCCTGCCATACTGTTTCATCTAGTTCAAACTGTAAGCATTTCTGTAAATAAAACAAGGTCGAATATTTTATAATGTACTTTTATATATGATATAATAACTGTCTTACTTATTTTGTGAAAATAAAATATTCAAGTAATCAAGAATATACTTTTATATCTAATATCCTTACTGTTTTACTTATTCTGTGTACATAAGTTCTACCTTTGAGGTGCTACACTACAGAGAAATATGAAAGACTAAACTTAAAAGATGCAAAATGTTAGATGTAATAGTATACAGTCCAACCTGTATTAAGAGGTCACCTTTAAAACAAAGATGATGATTTGATTTTGATTTTTGGTGTTTAATGTCACTTTCAACAATATTTCAGCTATATCATGGCGACCAGTTTTAGTGGTAGAGGAAGCTGGAGTACCCGGAGAGAACCACCGACCATGGGCAAGTAACTGGTAAACTTTATCATTTGCGGCTGCGAGTCGAGTGCACCCTTTTTTGTAATTTACAAAGCCGGGCACGAACCCACACCGTATTGGTGATAGGCTTGTACGAGTTGTTAGATCCAACGACCTAACTCATTGAGCCACCCGGGCCCCTTTAAGACAAAGAAAAAAAAAGTATTATAAGACAGGTGACTTCTTAAAAGAGGTTCAATTCATATGAAATTTTATATGATTAACATTTAAAAAGTGACCTTTTATTACAAGTTACTTACTGCTTAACAGAGGTGATCACATGGGTAAGTTTGACTGTATTTCTATGTTTTAAGGACACATTACAACTTAACAGAGGTGATCACATGGGTAAGTTTGACTGTATTTCTATGTTTTAAGGGCACATTACAACTTGTAAATTAGGCTTAAAAGATTTGTGTTATCACTGTAAAACAGATGCTTATTATTGCTTGTATAACTTGAGGAAAGGTTTTGAAATTGTTTGTCTGTCATGGCAGCAGTAAAACACAGAGTTTAGAAACAAGATATACATGATTACATCAAGACTTAATGTTTAATCAAAATCTAACTGTATGTAATGAAACTGAAAATAGATAACTTAATTAAACATCAGATATACAATGTACAAGATCTGATCAAAAGACTAAAAGTCTACAAGTAATACCATTACTGTCTACAAAAACAGTAGGAAAGGGATATGGAATAGGATAAAAATAAATTTCAAATTTATTTAGGAATTAATAAAACAAAAGGAGACAACAGTACAATACAATCTATATGTCAACATGAATATTTAATTTGATTAAATTAATTTGAGGGGGCAGATCAGTTCACTGGGGGGTCTGTGTCATCTTAAGGCAACATTTATTTTTGTAACAGTCCTACTCTTGTTTCATGAATTGATTAAAAGTAGCCTTTTCAAATACAATGGAAGTGTTCTTGAATGAGTGAGTGATTGTTGTTTAATGCCTACTCTGCAAATTTTCAGCTATATCATGGCAAGAACAAGTTAATTTTCAATGAAATGATGATGAAGCTCACTTTATACTATACCAACATGCTGAGTTGGATTTTTATAGTGCTAGCTCACTGAAACAACAGTCTGCAGGTAGACATGTCGCACTACTCTGACACATTATCTTAATTCCAAGCCAATCAGTCTTTGTTCTATCTCCTTATTGCTGCGTGCTTAGCGGAGAAGCAACAAAAACCAATTTTATAGTCTTTGGTTTGACCTGATTGGCATTCAAATCCGTGATCTACCACACTTGAGGCAAGCATGGAAACCATAACACCACCAATGCCATAGAAAGCGATCTTGAAACACCTCTTTAAAATCGGGAATATGATTTTTGAGACAATGTTTACATTTCATATTATCTTTATCATCTATATAAAATGAAAATGTTTTGAGAGATCATCTTTCTTGTAAAACCATATTTTATATTTTGAGTTCAGGTAGTCCAAATAAAATGACTATAAATATAGATCTGATGCTGTCTTTTGAAATATCCTAAAACTGAGTTTAAGATCACTTCCTACAAAACATGCCATGGGTATTTATTCCTCCACAGTATAGGGTTGCTTTTAATCTCAGAGGTATGGAGACCTATGCCAATCCTAAAAATAAACATGATGAAAGAAGATCCAAACAGGAAGACTTTTCAACACATCATGTTTATAAATTATTTCTTTTATTACTTAAATGTCTTTTTTTATTTTGTATGTCTAAAAGAACAATAACTGCATGTACATTATACAGGATTTATAAATGTAGTCGGTAGAAGGAAGTCATTGAGTTCTCATTGAAATATGAAGTCAAATATAATTGCTTAATGTGACTTAAAAGATAGTCACGCAACATAATTACTTAGACTTCTCATTTTTCATATAAAACTACATTTTTACCCAAAAAAAATCTATGTAATTTTTTTTGTCTATTTAGATCAAGTTTGCATGTACTGACAAATAATTATATACAGTTCGAGTTTGTAATGACAATTTTTAAATATTTTTTTTGATTCATAGTTTTCATCTTTCTTGAATTACTGAAGTTCAAAAGCAGTAATTTGTGATGTTCAAATTCAGATTTGTATGTAACACCCAATATTTTTTAAAAAATAATTTGTATTTTTTTTTATAACAAAATTGGTCAGAAAAGCTGGGTGGATATTTGTTTTAAATTGTAAGAATGAATTTGAATTTAAATTTTGGTGTTTAATGCCACTTTCAGCAATATTTCAGCTATATCATGGCGACCAGTTTTAGTGGTGGAGCAAGCCGGAGTACCCGGAGAGAACCACCGACAATGGGCAAGCAACTGGTAAACTTTATCACTTGCGACTGCAAGTCGAGTGCACCCTTTTTTGTAATTTACAAAGCTGGGTGCTAACCCACGCTGTATTGGTGATAGGCTTGTATGAGTTATTAGATCCAACGACCTAACTCATTGAGTCACCCTGTTTTAAATTGTGGTTTTATATGAAATAAACAAAAGAAAATTAGAAGTGGTTGCTAATCATGTCCCTTGACTGAATATACAAATCCTTTGCAATAAAAATGTAGATAATCTTATTTAGTGCGCACGACGAGTTACTAGGATAATCTTTATCAGATACGCTCAAAGCCCAAAGATTGGAAAGCCAAATCATTTAAAAGTCTTTACAATTTACACTATAACAGGAATATGTCTTAATTCTGCCTTGTTGCATTTCAGAACAGACTTTAACATTTATGGGAAGATTTTAATAACCAAAGTCATAAAACTTATAATGTTCAAAGCACTGTAACTGATTTGCACTTGGATGAAATAAGAGAACGTATATTTGACAAAAACGCAGAAAATTGCAATTCAATGTGCATGAGGCAACAACTCTATCAGTAACACCCATAGTCATTGATTGATTGATGTTTAACGTCCAGCGAGCAATTTTTCAGCTATATTCAGGACGAGAAAAAAATTTAAATGTAACAGGACTCGAAACAAGGAAAGGTGATGGGTAGGGACAGAGAATTTAGCCAGTGCAACAGGTCTCCTATGGACCACTCGATCATGAGCATAATGCTCATAATGAGCTGTTACACTGAGTTCCTTAACATGCAAAGAGGGTGGCAATCTCTCAACACAGGACCTCAGTTTTATTTACGTCTCATCCGAAGGACGGGTTGGTTGTGAATTTATACATCCTGCACAACCGACGGACACCCCTTCAAGCCGAATAAGCTCTCGGTCCCATTTCTATACCCCGGGGTTCCCACAGGGTTGGCCCCTTTTAGAGGACTAGTGCCTCTAGGATGGAGAAACTTGGTGCCTATTCTCCCCCCAGCACACCCTCTGGGAGGGGGGCCCATAGTCAAAATAACTGAAAGCCACACAATCTAACATTAGTGAATATTTGTAAGATATCCTCCTCTGGTTAAAAAAACACCTTTTTAATAGATTAATCGATGTTTTAAAACTACTAATATGTTACTACTACCTGAACTTTAAGTTCTGGAATTGATATCCTGATAAACACCGTCCCGGTCTGATTATCTGTGCCATAATTCCCATCACTATATACATGGGCCGGACTGCCAGATATAAAACTAACATCCCCTTCATCCAGTCCCCCATTCTGATATTCCTGGGGTACATTATAGTGTCTTGTGGGTGATGTGTGGAATTTATTCATGGTGACTGTCATCCCATCATTTTCTGTGTTCCTCTAAATACATAGGTTATTGTCCATAACTTTGTCAATAATACATTGTGTTCTCACTGAAAATATAAAATCATCAAAAGTTAAATTTTGTTATCTCAAAAATGTTGTCTATTCATATTCATATAATTGTTTACTGGTACTACAGATAACTTCACTTTCACCTTTCAAGTTTGAGAAAAGATTCCATTATAAACTACTTCAAAAGCTTGATCAACAGGTACAAACAAGGACATTTTCTAGAGGACAATAGTAGTTCCCCATGGAAAACACTATTCAAGTAACAATTTTCGTGAAGGACAATAGTAATTCCCCATGGAAAACACTATCCAAGTAACAATTTTCGTGAAGGACAATAATAGTTCCCCATGGAAAACACAATCCAAGTAACAATTTTCGTGAAGGACAATAGTAATTCCCCATGGAAAACACTATTCAAGTAACAATTTTCGTGAAGGACAATAATAGTTCCCCATGGAAAACACTATTCAAGTAACAATTTTCGTGAAGGACAATAGTAATTCCTTCTGGAAAGAATAGTTCAGGTTTCCTGAAGGAAAACACTAAATTTCATTGTCTTTATTCTACTTGTCATTTTAGCTTATTTTTCTAATCAAATCCACTTATTTGCAATCCACATACGGTACACAAGTTTTCACATGCCTTACTGAAGGTTAAAATTATTGTTTGTTTCATTGCTATTCATTTCATATATCAAGGAGTCCTTAAATATTAATACCATAAATTGTACAGTTTCATGAAATATTTCCGCAATATCTCTGGTTAAATTAATTCATCTTATAATCCAAAAATATAATGTATCATATATATTATTAATAAATGTCCACATTTTGAACAGACTACTGGGATTTTAATGTACCCTATTTGTAGCCTGTTGTCTGAAAAGTTCAATATAGACCTGTTTACATGACAAATTTAACATGTAACAAAAGTTCATAAAACCAGCACAACTATCTAGTATACAAACAAAGATTTATGACTACACCACTACATCATGTAATATACTATAATACAGTAATATATAGACATCAATACCAGCCATAAAACAATACAATAAAATCATAATCAACATTGACTTTATTCCTATCATCAAAATCTGTAGTTATTAAATATGTTAAATAATGAATATGTAAATTATTCAAGGGACATAATTCATAACAATGTAAATTTATTCAATATAAAAAAAATATTTAAATATTTGTTCAAAATCTGTAGTTATTAAATATGTTAAATAATGAATATGTAAATTATTCAAGGGACATAATGCATAACAATGTAAATTTATTCAATATAAAAAAAATATTTAAGTATTTGTTCAAAATCTGTAGTTATTAAATATGTTAAATAATGAATATGTAAATTATTCAAGGGACATAATACATAACAATATAAATTTATTCAATATAAAAAAAATATTTAAATATTTGTTACCAACATATTTAACTTTTCTTCCTGTTTAAAACAAGATTATTTCACTCATCTCAGGTTTTTAAATTTTCAAAATCAACTACTTCTAATTATAGGTTTTAATTTTAATATGTAACCAACCATATTTCAAATCATACTATTTCCCTCGATTTTTTAAATCATCTACTAATATTAATTAGTGAAAGTGATAGATTGTTGTTTAATGCCAAATGGACAATTTTTCAGCTATATCGTGGCTCACTTGGCATTAAACAACAATCACTCACTCACTTTAATTTCCAGAGATAGAAATGAGAATAAAAGTGGCTAGAAATTCTGTGAAACTTTTCTTCCATTGTAAATTTAGTTTGTTTCAAAGAATTTTCAACATCTTACAATCCAATCCAATTAAATTCAATTTTTTTATGGATTTACTGTATATGATTTTTTTTATTTCTCAATATATTTTATACATGTTAACAAGTATTATTGATGAAAGCTAACTCCTTGAGAGAAGAACCATCATAAAAAAAAATACTGTATCAATGAGTAGTAAACAATCACTGCTACAGAATTAATTAGTTATTACCAATCAGTAAATAAATCACTTTGAACAGAAGGTTAAGTGAATATTTTTTTTAAATGGATATATCTGTTGAAATATCTATAGTAAGCAAATGTGTAATACAGTATATATTGCCCATCTTGTAAATCCCCTTGCATCAGAGGCCACCCCTCTTATTAGGCCAGGTTTCAGATGTACTGAAATAGTAAAATACTATACTAAATTGTCCCCATCAAAAGAAGCTACCTCTCTTAAAATATTATACAGTATTCAGGGGCGGATCCAGGATTTTAAGATAGGGGGAGGGGGGCACGCACTGAAAAAAAAATCACGCCGTGCAGAGGGAGGTGCGAAAATTTTGGGCGTATTTCGTGTGAAAAATCACGATTTTACGCAAAAAAATCATATTTTTTCCAATTTTAGATGGGGCGCGTGCCTGGTGCACCCCTCCCCTTTTATCCGCCCCTGGTATTTCATTTATTTAAAAAAACATTTTGTCGGTTTTCTGAAGTAGCATGAATTTTTGACACAACTTTTAAGGTGCAATAAAAACAAGGCAAAGGTCGTGACTTATTTCTTAAAACACAATTTTTTTTTGCAATATTTAAGGTACCGGTAATTGATTATTTCTTCATTTAAATAAACATGATGTACATTTGTACTGAAATGAACACCTATAAAAATTGACAAGTAACAACAAGGTCATAACTAAATCACTTTTTTCTAATAATAATAACTCTCAATATTATTTAATTTGCATATCATTTACATAATACATCAATAAGAGTCAAGCCAAAAACAATAAACCATTGAAATTAATAAACTAACACATACATGTATATAAAATACGAAAAACACAAAAAAGAACAGCCTGGGAGGCCTGATGTTCCAATGAAAACACCAATATGGCAAGGGAATGAAATTTTTCCAAAATTTTGAAAGATAGAGTTTAGAGTGAGAGAAGAGAGTAAAAAAAATACATTTAACTGGAAACTCTAATAGTGACCGAGTAGCAAAGGTCATTGGCATCTGACGACAAGACCTGTTACTGCTGATCCGAGTTCGAAAACTGGCACATGTAGTAATGTTTCCCCGACACATACAAAACACTGGGGGTTTACCAGTCCTTTCATTAGAACTGTACAGGCTATCCATTTCCAATAAGATTGATCGTCACGTTACAGACAAATTGCTGAAAGTGACAATAAACATTCATAAACAAACTAAACCAAACCAATCTAATATAGTTAGTACCCCCCTCTTATGAGGCCACTCCCACCACAGGTCACCAATCTTATATCAGGCCAGGTGTCAGATGCACTGAGATTGTAAAATATATTTCTGTACTACTAAATTGTCCCAATCAAGAGATGCCACTCTTCCTGTAAAGCCATTTTTTCACTGTAGAAGGGTGGTTTAAAAAGGAGAACTACAAAAGTGGAAGGGTGACACCAAAATAGAGCATCACTACAATAGTAGACAGGGTAGATAACATCAAGACAGTACAGGTAAGTCACAAACAATAAACAATAACTAACTGACCCAATACACTACATAGTAATATGTTTACTACCAACATACCAATGTTCTATCACAAAAATAGAACACCTATAAACATGACACATTTTACCAGCGAAAAAAAAACACACAAAAACAACAAAAGGTATAAATTGATACAGAGAATCAATTACCTACATGTCTACTCTTACAGGTGGACCTGTCATGGATATGATCGGAGGGTAGTTAAATTAGTATCTACCTATACAAGCAGTGTCAGAGTGAGTGACTATTACCACTTAAGGTGTGAGTTTAATTCCCACCCGTGGTGATGTGTACTTGATACTTTAGAGACCTCCAACAGGTCATGGCAGGGGCTGGGATTTTCTGGCTGCAATGGTTTAATCCACCAATAGAACTGAACATGATGATATAACTGAGATACTGCTAAATACCCATAACTATAGCACTTATACAAGAGTTTCTACCAATAATGTAGGATTCCTACTGATATATATTCTGCGCTTTCTTTTGACATCATTCAGTTATCATCTTCGCTAGCCAAGGGTTATGATCTGCTCTACTCATCTTCACCCTTGGCATCGCTAGACGGATTTTCGTAATTCCCGTACACTGTCACCTGCTGGATTTTGACAGTTACGCCCCTTGTAATGATGTCATTTTCAGCCAATCGACGCGAGGCTTTCATTTCCTTTCGTTTGAATGCCCTGAAAATTGACTCGAGATTATAATATGGCTGATTTTCAAGTGAAGATTTGTTAAAAATTTAATATAAACTCATTGACACAATCAGAGCAAATCTATAACGGCTATTATAGACGGAAAAGATGACTTTGTTGGCATGTTGTAAAGTGCGTTCTGATTGGTTGCTGCTACCACTAGCTGCATTACATATAAACTGTCGCAGTGTGACCTCGAAAATCCATCTGATGCCAAGGATGAAGATGAGTAGAGCGGATCATAACCCTTGGCTAGCAAAGATGTTCAGTTGTAAGAGAATACACTTTAGTAGAATATTGCTGGACTTGACTTTGGTTGAAATATTTTAAATTCATTTTTCTTTCTTTTTTTTGGATAAATAATATGTCAAAATTTTGTCTAAACATACCTTACAGTTTTGAATACTGCTTCAAAACAATAGTTCTGACAATGAGACACCTGATGGATATTTAGAGACCTTTATGATATTAAATCTCACCTGTGCACACCTTGAGGTAGATTTCCTTTCATGTTTTAGTATCCAAGTTTACAAATATTATCAAAATGAAAATGAAATCAATTTTTGACAATTTAAGCCTTGTACCTTTCACTTGTAAACATTTGATTAGAGGAAAAGGTCACATACATTACAATGAAATACAAATCTAAAACGTTGATTCTGACAACATTTGTGGAGGAAATTGAAACTAACAAATTCCATATTTGCACAATGTCCAATTATTGTCAGCTGTCATTTCAAACAGTACATTTTTCAATCTTACCTAATTAAAAGAAATTGTTTTGTCCTTTTTTGTATTTTGAAAAGGTATAGAGATTAAAAACGCAAATAAACATTTTTAAAATCTGCATTTAAAAACGTTTCATCTTTCGAATAAATCCAACTGTTTAAAACATTCAAACTGCAAATTCCATAAATTTCATATCTTCCTATTCATTGCTAAGGACTGTTATGAAGCTTTGTCGTTGGGCATGAAAATACTTTATCCATGAATCTAATTGAACTAAAAGGCAAAGTGTCACTACACTGCTGATGAACTTTATTTAATGTGAATCTAAACACATGACATTTGTTTTGATTAAACAAAAGACAAGTGAAGAGTGTATTAAGTCAATCTCTTAAATCCTTAGGCTGAAAACTAGAAATGTTTACTTTTAATGCAAACTTGTTTCTCTCATCAATATTTATGACATTATTTTCATTGTAATATATGTACATAACAAAAACCAAAACAAAACCAGATGAACTGTGAGCTAATGCTCACTTATGATACTCCCGCATATATGTTCAATGTCAGGGCTGTCTGCAGGTTTCTGGAAAGGGGGGTGTGGGTGACTTGATATAGGCATTTCAAAAGAAATGGTGGATTAAATCGGATTTTACCACATGACAAATCCCCCCTTTCCATTGTGGTTTAGTGCTCCCAGGAGCGAATCCAGGATTTCAGGTTATAGGGGGTGCACTGAAAAAGTTTCGCGGAGCGAAGCGAGGCGTGAAATTTTGGGGGTATTTTGTGTGAAAAATCAAGATTATATCCAAAAAATCATATTTTTTCCAATTTTAGGGGGGTGCCGGGTGTGCCCTTCCCCCTTGAATCCGCCACTGGTTCCGGTAGTGACAACAATAGTACGTAGATGCTATTGAGTGAAAATATAGTGCTACTTCTTGCTCAAATTATATATCTTATATTCATGATATTGGACACTTGACTTTAATTGCGAATTGCTTCTTAATCTGGAAGTAATTCATGTCTTACGTCTTCAAATGAGAAATGCATAGAATTAGATCATTACATAAGGCCATCCTTAAAAAAATGTTGGTTTGCCTTTTTCCGACTCACAACCTTTTTTTTTGTGGAAAGGGGGGTGCGATCGCATAAAAACCAACGAAGTCGGCAAACAGGAAGTAGGAATCTGACGGGTCCAAAAACACTTCCCACAATATGACATACCTATATGAAGCTTGTGACCAAATATCAGATTTCTGCCATCAATAGTTGCTGAGAAAAATGCGATGAAAAATATCTTCGACGGACAGAAGGACAGACAGAGGTAAAACAGTATATTCCACCTCCGGTGGAGCGGGGGTATAAAAAACCAAATATGAGTAAGGGTTAGGGTTATGGTGTTTAATGCCACTATATTGCAACTATATCGTGGCTGTCCGTTTAATTGTAGGAGGCAACCAAAGTACCCGGAGAAAACCACCAACCTGTCGCATGTCACTGACAAACTTTATCACATAATGTTGAATAGAGTACACCTCGCCATGAACAGGGTTCAAACTCACAGCCTTAGTGGTGATAGGCACTGATTGCACAGTTAGTTGTAAATCCAACTACCATACGATCACAACCACGACGACTCTGACAAAATTTTGAAAAATTGAACATCAGTCGAGTACTCTGTCATGAAAGAAAAGTTAAACAAACATTTAAGACTTTGTCACCCGAGTCAAGTTTATCATTCGTATTGTACTGCACATCTTAAAATGTAATTCCCTTCAGTAAAAAAATACATTCTTTCTCTGATTGCAGGATTTATTGGCTTATGAATATTCATATTGTCAGGTTGGTAATATTTCACTACTTTGTATAATAAGAATGATAAAAGAACCACCTAGCGCATGAATGCGCGATGTATCCCCCCGCACTTTCATAATATTTAGTTTTATATATTTATAGAAAGCAGCCATGCAGTCTTAATGTATAACATACTTACAAGCCACATGCAAAGATTATTCAAATCTATCCATGTTTACTAAAGTTATCACATAAACAAGACACAATTCTCAAAATTGGTGATTTTTCAACCAAAAACTAACATTTTCCCCTAAAGCACTTACTTCAAATAGTTCCATGTTAGAACCAATCCAAGATAATGATAATTACAAGCCACATGCAAAATATTATTAAAATCTATCCATGTTTACTCAAGTTATCGTGTAAACAAGACTCAATTCTCAAAATTGTTGATTTTTCAACCAAAAATTAAGATTTTCCCCCAAAATCCTTGCTTCAAATATTTCCATGTAAGAACCCATCCAAGATAATGATATATACAAGCCACACGCAAAACATTAGTCAAATTTATCCATGTTTACTAAAGTTATCGTGTAAACAAGACACAATTCTCAAAATTGGTGATTTTTCAACCAAATACCAAGATTTTCCCCAAAACCCTTGCTTCAAATATTTCCATGTTAGAACCCATCCAAGATCATGATAATTACAAGCCACATGCAAAAAATTATTCAAATCTATCCATGTTTACTCAAGTTATCGCGTAAACAAGAAAGT
The DNA here is from genome assembly GCA_002080005.1 of Gigantidas platifrons. Taxonomy (NCBI): domain Eukaryota; kingdom Metazoa; phylum Mollusca; class Bivalvia; order Mytilida; family Modiolidae; genus Gigantidas; species Gigantidas platifrons. The sequence continues at coordinate 270,852 of MJUT01017804.1, read as the reverse complement.
GTGACGGATGGACAGACAGACGGCCGCTATTACTATATCCCCTCACCGCTATCGCGGGGGGATAAAAAGGTTTGTGGTATATTATATTCAAAGATTTTTTTAAACTGCTATAAAGAAAACAACCATGATGTGGGTGTGAGCCCTGTTACCACATTAATTGTTAAGGTTTCCAGACATTTACCCACGGTCAGGGATTTTACTGGTCAGTATATTATATAACTGTCCTGGTTTTCCTCTTCAAGTGTGGAGTAAGTCTGGTAGTCAAGATTTGAAGAAATAAAGGTGGGTTTTTTTCGATATCAAGAAAAAAGTAGCTTTTTTATACAGTGAAATCCGTCTAAACCAAATATCCTTGACCTACTTTTGTGTTCAGAATCGCTGCTGTTAATTTAACAAAGATTTCCTACATTGTGACTTTTTAAAAATTAGATTTATTGTTAAAAATGCTGTTATAGTGACAACC
>MJUT01017804.1:227671-244270 GCA_002080005.1 Gigantidas platifrons | reverse complement strand
CCCCCACCCCCCAAATACAAGTACCGGTACTTACAAATACAGAGGAAGTAGCAATTCCAAGTTATATTCTACAAAACTGCCACAAGTCAGATAAAAACAAACTATAGGGATATAAATATTACTTATCAATGACCTACACATGAAGATCAAAAGAATTACCTATCTATTGGTGGTCAAAATACTATAGTATATTTATAAGTACAGAAAGGTTGTATCAATGCCAATATGAATGAACCAGATAAGTAAGCCAAACAAAATACCAATCTATTGATAAAGTATGTCCAGATCTGACCGACACACCCCTATCAGCTAAATTTTCTTTCCTATCATAAAAACTTTATCATTTAGTTTTAAGAGGTTTATTTTCTTGTCTAAGTAGGCAGTTTATACAAACTTTTATGTAATAATTTTATTGATACAAATTAATACCATCCTAAGTTAATAGCATGTATTTCTGTCATGTGTACCTGGTATAATGAGAGAAAGAGGAGCATATATAGCAGTCTTCAAGCTAACCCACTTGCTCGAAGCCCGGGACAAGTAAAACTGGATTCGGAAAAGTGAAAATTATGAAAGAATTTGCTTGAATAAATAGAAAATTTTTCTAAATAGGCTTTCGGGCAAGTAGGTGACAAAAAAATAACGCAAAGACTGATAAAATAGGCTGGAACAACTTGAAATCAAAGGCTTCTATGAATCTGTAACTGGTCACCTGGTTTTCACAAATTCTTGCCTCAATTAAAGGACATTTTTTTTTCGAAATGGCAAAATTACCATGCAAATTCAGTTGCAGAACTTTGTCATTACAAAACGTATATGCTTTTAAAAATGATCAGATACAATTACATCCGATTTTGAATCAATTAAGTATGGGTCACTGGATTAAAAAATCAGATTCTTAGCAGTCATGATTCCATTCAAAACATTGAAACATACATCGTACATTACAAAGCTGGATGTAACATCGTTGGTAACCTACAGTTGATCATGCTCATATTACCGGTACTCTCCTCTACTCACACGACGTGAGTCAACTCACAGAGAGATCCTCTTAGTAATGAATCATTCATCAGACATTTTGATTTGTACCGACTAATTGTTTTACAGCCAATCAAAACAAAGACACAAGTTTTTAAAACGAAAGTGATTTCCCTGTAATTTAAGATGATTAGAGGAGATGAACAAGTGATAATTACCCATAAGTATATCGACAATAAATGCTATATCAAATAGTCAGATCATATCTTTCATAATCTTTTCAATCCATCTAATAGGAAAATCTGAGTGATGCTATATTGTTATGGAAACTACTCAACATAGATCAGATAAGGTACAAACCAGAAATGGCAATATTCATATAAATATTGACCCACAAGTGATAGAAGAGTATCAGGGAATGGTTAGTTGTAGATTAGGGATATGGTGTTCAATAATATTTCAGCTATATCGTGGCGGTCAGTTTTATTGGCAGAATGAAACCGGAGTACCCTGAGAAAAGCACAGACCTGCCGCAAGTCACGGTCAGTTGTGGTTTACAGATGATGTGAATGTTAGAAAACTGAACAAAAATTGAGGGGGTTGGAGTTTATGGTGTTTGATGCCACTTTCAACAATATTTCAGTAAAATCGTGGCAGTCAGTTTTATTGGTGGAGGAAATTGACAAACTTCATCACATTATGCTGTATCAAGTACACTTCGTCATGAACAGGGTTCACAACTTAGTGGTGATAGGCACTGATTGTACAGGTAGTTGTAAATCCTACTACCATAGGATCACAGCCTCGATGCCAGGCCCCTAAAAATTGAAGGAATTTACCACATGTAGCAATTATGAACATATACAGCCACAGGTCAGTATCTTGTAATAATATCCCTTGACCCAGACCCTAGACAAGACAAACATCTAAACAATTAAACTACTGGCTGTAAACAGAGGCATTTATAAAAACTATACAATCAAATAATTGTACCTTTATTAGGCAAATACTATCACACAAATAAACTGACCCTTCCAACCTCAGTGTTGCTAAGATACATAGGAAAACATGTTCTATGATATCCCAGTATGTTACTGCATTTTTCTATACCATACATGTTTCCAATGTCTAATCTACTTGAACACAAAGGTTGGGGCCAAGGAGGTTCACTTTAGACAGTATAAGTACCAGTACCTATTCTTGACAAGCCCTTTGGGAAACCTTGTGTCAGAGAGAACTTTTTTTTTTTGGTATTTCGAGAGCAAAGAAATATTTCAACTACTGGCAAGTCAAAATGAAAAAAAATCATACTCTGTGTACATTTCAGAGTCTGTTTGTGTTACCCCAGCACAATTGTCTATGACTTGAAAGTTATAGCTCACCGAGGTTACAAAAAAACATACAATGTCGGGAATCCAGGTCCTGGCTTGGGAAGGTACAAAAATATGGTGGGATTTAACTGCTTACTCTATCAGCTGTATAGAGTATGCTAGTTTAGCAGGGAAGTCCAAATTCGTAAAAAAAAGATCTTGACAAGACTGAGTTTCTTTTTATCAGTGTTAATATGATTCTAATTATAATAAAATACCACATAAGTCATTAGCTATTTCTGGGTTATATATCCATATTGTGGAAAGATTGATTGATTGATTTTTTGGTGTTTTAACACCACTGTCAGCAATATTTTTAGTGGTGGAGAAAGCCGGAGTACCCGGTGAGAAACACAGATTCTGGGCAAGCAACTGGTAAACTTTATCACTTGTGGCTGCGAGTCGAGTGCACCCTTTTTTGTAATTTACAAAGCTGGGTGTAAACCCATGACGTATTGGTGATAGGCTTGTATGAGCTGTTAGATCCAACGACCTAACTCACTGAGCCACCTGGGCCCCTATATTGTGGAAAGACTTCTGCCTTCAGCTTCAACTGTCATATACACATGTACCAATATGACAGGCAGAAACAGTACAATGTACCCTTGACAGTACATTTGTACTTGAAGGGGTAGTATTTTCAGTAATAATGTTAATTAAATAAGTCACATATTTTTATAGACACTTGTTTCCTGGGAAGATTAAACATCTTATATCATTGTTTAAAAATCCTTTTAAGAAATCAATAATTGTATGGTTTCTAATGTATATCAACATTATGTATCTAATGTGAAATTAATTCTACTTGTAATTTCTACCAAATAGTGGCTGCCTTCAACAAGTTAAAGATCATGTCAGAAGTTGCACATGATAATTGAAAAAGTTTAAAACTATTTACACGTTGCATGAGTTAGTATTTGGTTGATTTTATGGTGTTACCGCCACTTTCAACAATATATATATAGCTATATCGTGGTGGTCAGTTTTATTGGTGGAGGAAACCGGAGTACCCGGAGAAAACCACTGACCTGTCCCAAGTGACTGACAAACTTTATCACATAATGTTGTATCGAGTAAACCTTGCCTGAGTGAATTAGTATTTGATGAAGGAGACAACAACCTTGAATGTTTCAGCAGAGACACTCAAACTATGGGCTGTGGCAGCCGGTTCCAGCAGTATTTCGCTACCACAATGCCTATGAAATCTTGCCTGATAAGATGGGTGGCCTTTGGTGGGAGTGACCATCCAATATTTCCATCAGCATAACTTGTTTCTATTAAAATCAAGGTCAATACTAAACAACAAATATAAGCATTTAAAACAAGACATCATTCAAACATTTTATAAAAAAAAAACAAAAAAAAAACAAGAAGAAATCTCCAAAAACAATCCATTTCATACATTATGCACATGTCAATATTATATCTCATGACAAATTATACTGGAATGTCAATTCATACTACACCCTGTGTTGTTCTAGATAATGACCTGAAACCTGACAATGCATCCAATTTTATAGACAATAAACTTCTTGATCACACTGATTTATAAATAGAATGGATTGTTAATATCACACAGGACTAAATTTGGAATCTAAGATCATAAACAATGTCAGCTACATAAATATTGTGCAGTAATGTGTTTTATTTATTTTCAAATTATGCTATTAAATTAAACTAAAGCTATTTTAATTAGCTATATTAACTGATGATCATATTTGACTATGAGCATGAATTGTGAGCCTTTTTCACATATTCGGCCCCAAAAACGTAGTCGGAAAATCACTGATTGAAAAATAGTAGATATCTATTTTAGAGTGTATGACACACTTCTGGAATAACCTTCATCGGGTATGTCATCATACTTAGTGGAGAAGCAACAAATACCAAGCTTAATATATAGTCTATATAACCCGACCAGGGGCTAAAAACAACAACCTATCTATTGAATACCAACACGTTACACCACTGATGCGGTTGTGGCAATTAAAAGTTGTTACCTTGTTGGCCCTATCACTCCTCTTGTAACAATGTATTCTTTCCACCAGTGTATTCTTTCCAGAGGACAAGTTACACAAGTGTATAATTTCTAGAAGAATTATTGCACTAGATATATAGATTCTCCTTCAGTTGCCCGTGGGTTAGGATATTTCTCCACTCAAGAGAGTTAAATTAAAAATTTTAACCACAAGCTGTAAGGCGAGTGGTTAAAATTTTTAATTTAACTCTCGAGAGTGGAGAAATATCGTAACCCACCTGGGCAACTGAAGGAGAATTTGTTTCTCCCATTATTTAACACAAACTTTATTTCAAAAGCCGTCAAACGAGTCAAATGCGGGGAAAGGCACGAGACATTTTAATCCTCTAGAGGATCACAGATTTTTCCACCACTGGTTCAGCGGGGTTAAAACGACGTCATAATGGGAGAATATTTTTTCCATGCTAACCCTAACCGAAAATTTTACACACCGAAATAAAAGTACGCTTACACTCTCTCCTATACACTTTATATATATATATAATTGAACTTGTGTTCATCCAGAATATGAATGAAATATTTGGCGCTGGACGTTAAACAACAAACAATCAATCAATCAACTATATTTAACTTCTTCAGAGATGCTTGATCTCAAAATCAATACACATTTTTATTAAAATAACATTAAAAAAAATTGTTTTTCAATTCAATAGTTACGTGACAAGCTGTTTCCCTATAATGTTATACATATGTGTATATGTATTTTTATATCCAATTACAATCTAACCCACAAAAATCATTATAGAGAAAAAAAAAAGAAGATGTTTCAGCTATTATCATATAGTGACTTTTATTACTGTATTCATCTGTTTCTATGGAAATAGTTATGTTCATTTACTGAAGACCCCATGAACGGTATCAGTGGTGTAATGGCCTAATGGTTACCATGCCTACCTCAAGTAAGGTAGATTGTGCAGGGGTCCAAGCCCCGGTGGGGTTAATCAAACCAAAGAATATAACATTTAGTATTTGTTGCTTCTTTGCTTAAGCATGCAGCATTAGGAGTAAGATCAAGGACTAGTTGGCTCAGAATCAGGATAATGTGTCAGAGTGGAACTACATGTCTACCTGCCGACTATTGTTTCAGTAGATAACTATGAAAATCCAACTAAGCGTGTTGGTCTAGTACAAAGCTGACATCATCATCATCTCATCAAAATGTAACTTGTTCTTACCATGTTATAGTTGAAATATTGTTGACTTGGTATTAAAATTAAACAACAAAATAACTCACTGACATGAAGACATACCCCAGATGAAATTGAGTCTGGGGTATGATATTATAATCAGACTGTAATAAACGTAATACAAGTCCAAACTTCCTAATGATTTTTTCCCATGTTTCAGATGGATTTTCTTTCAGTTTAAACATATTTGATTAATTAATAAATATAGTACACGTACAATGACATAAATTGTAATATGATACAATACAAATAATTAAAGGGATTTAAAAAAAACTTATATTAATTCGTTTCCCTGGTATATCTCTTTACAATAATCAAACTGGTCTCGAAGTTTATACAAATATCAAATTTTAAATTATAAGGAACAATGTTATTTTGAATAGATATAAATGTGAAATTTTCCATTTAGATAGAAGAACTAAGTGATGAAAGAGAAGTGCACAAGAGAGAGAGAGAAAAATAAACAATGAAAGGCAGATAGAAAAAAATAAGATAAAAGACCTTAAGGGGTGAATCGCTTACTACAGATAATAAATTTTTGAACTGCTAAAAACAATTCGAAGTTTTGGTTGGGTGCAAGTTTGGGTGATCCAAAAAGAAGTATTTCTGTTGTCAGGTTTATGGGTACATTAATAGGATTTATGTACATTTGCCTTTGTGCAGTGTATTGTAGACAGTGAAATAAATAATGAGTAGTAGATTCGGTTAAACCACAAATACAGTTAGGCGAGTCGACAATGTTCTTACGGAATAAATGTTGGTTTAGAGAGGAACACTGCATTCTTTTATCCTGCAATCGTATGATTTTGAGTGCATTGTTTGTTGTACTAAAAAAGGTGTCAAATAAACTTCATTGTTAAAGTCATGGAATTTAATAGCTTTTCCAGTATATATAAGTACCTGATTCAGATAACATGAACGGTAAGAAAAGGTAACAGTAGACACAGGTATGATAGAGGACACATTTGAAAACAATTAGAATGACACCTAATTTTGCTCTTTTAATAAAGTAAAATTTTGCAGGATAAACACAATAAATGTACATTATTGGCAAAAATTTAATTTATTTGTACTCACTCCAAAACAGACCAGAAAAGCCTTTTTTCTAAAGCTCATACCAATAAATTATATATTTTTCCACAATATACCACCTCTAGTGTAAATTTATTTTTCAATCAACAACAACTGTACAAATTACAGGTGTATATACAAATTGTTGCTTTATTTGTTGCTAAACAAATAAAGTTTACTAGTACATGAATCCTGATTCTATGCAAAGCGGATTGGCACAGACAGGTAGGAACACACACTATATCAGTGTAACAAAGATGTTATAGAAGACACACGTCATAGCAGTTTAGAATGGCCTGAAATAACTCTCGATTCAACTGTTTTCATTAAATCTGACAAAGAATGTAACTTTATGACATTGCAGGATTCCCTTAATATACATACATTGCCTGCAAAAAAAATACTGACACTAGGTGTGGAAAGCAGGTAAGAAAAGCCCATTAGAGAATTAATTAAATGATTCTCTACCTCTTTAAGCTCATACAAAAACAAACTATATATTTACAGAGTGAGGGACTGTTGCTAACACTAAAGGCCCTGTTACACTGTTACACTGTTACACAGTATCGCGATACTTGTATCATGCAACTTTTTGTATCATGATCCTTGTCAGTTTACACACTAAATCAGGTAGCATGCTTCATGCAGCTTGTTTACAAATTGTTCCCGCCAAAATGGAGAATCCTGACAATAAAGACATTATCATACAAATTGAGGAGACTCTCCATCTGTTCCTTTGACCAAATAACATCACTACTTTTTCCCCTTTCCAGTCATGTTTTATTTATCATGTGCTGACCATGTGCTTTTATTTGTTGATGATTTTGTAACCTCCTGACCTGAAACCAAGATCTCTGATTGGTCAGAGATAAAATGTATCGCGATCCTTGCTGTACAGAATAGAACATGTTCTATCCCAAAGTGTGTATCATGCAACTTCTAAAAGTTGCATGCAACATTTAAAAGTTGCATGATACAGAGTAATAGCACTGTTGATTTAAACATATTTTATTGATGAATTACATATTACATTTTTTTTCACAATACAATATAACATACCATGTGCTTTTATTTGTTGATGATTTTGTAACCTCCTGACCTGAAACCAAGATCTCTGATTGGTCAGAATAGAACATGTTCTATCCCAAAGTGTGTATCATGCAACTTCTAAAAGTTTCATGATACATAGTAATAACACTGTTTACACTGTATTTTTTGGTTTATGATACAAGTATCATGATACTTGCTTTACCGTGTAACAGGGGCTTAAGCTAGCAATTTTTCAGCTTTATCATGGAAAGAACAAGTTGTATTTTCGATATGTTATAAATACTGTCATGATGTCCGCTAATGGTTAGCATGCACACTTCAATTGAGGTAGATTATTAGTCCAAGCCCCAGTGGTGTCAAATCAGAGAATCTAACATTAATATTTGCTACTTCTTTGCGAAGCATGCAGCATTATGACCAAGAGCAAAGACTAGTTGGCTCAGAATCAGGATAATGTGTCGGAGTGGAACTACATGTCTACCTGTGGACTATTGTTTCAGTAGATAACTATGAAAATCCAACTAAGCGTGTTGGTCTAGTACAAAGCTGACATCATCATTATCTCATTGAAATGTAACTTGTTCTAACCATGATATAGCTGAAATATTGTTGACTTGGTATTAAAATTAAACAACAATAACGTTGACTCACTCATGAAGACCTTATAGTAATTGTAAGATAATTAAAAACTGTAATTCAAGTACACTTAATTAATTTCTACCTGATTTTAAGTGGATTTTCTTTTATCCTGCAATCGTATGATTTTGAATGCATTGTTTGCTTTGTTTGTTGTTGAATGCATTGTTTGCTTTGTTTGTTGTACTAAGAAAGACGTCGAATAAACTTCATTGTTATTTAGTCATTGAATCTAATATGTACCTGATTCAGGTAGCGTGAACGGTAAAAAACGGTAACAGTATAAACACGAGTGTGATCAAGGATACTTTTGAAAACAATTAAACTGAGACCTAGATTTGATCTTTTTCAGTTAAATTTGGCAGTTCTTTACTTTGCAGGATAAAGACAATATATGTACATTGTCAGAAAAAAACAAAAATTTATTTGTACTTACTCCAAAACAGAGCAGAAAGATGCACTATACCAGTGTAACACAGATGCTATAGAGGGACACTCTAGGAAACAGTTTAGAATGGCCTGAAATGACCCTCGTTTCAACTGTTTTTATTAAATCTGACAAAGAATGTAACTTTATGACATTGCAGGATTACCTTAATATACATACATTGCCTGCAAAAAACATATTGATACTAGCTGTGCAAAACAGGTGAGAAAAGCCCATTAGAGAATTAATTAAATGATTCTCTACCTCTTTAAGCTCATACAAATAAACTATATATTTACAGAGTGAGGGATTGTTGCTAACACTAAGTTAGCAATTTTTCAGCTTTATCATGGAAAGAACAAGTTGTATTTCGATAAGATAATACTGTGATGATGTTCGCTTTGTACTAGATCAACATTAGTTAGATTTTTATAGTGTTAGATCACTGAAATTACAATCCATGGATAGAAATGTCATTTCACTATGACACATTATCCTTGCCAACCATTCTTTGCTCTTACTAAAAGGGAAACGATTCACCGTATGTACCGAAATCGCGATTATTTTGGGGGCAGTTCAGTTCACGATACGCTTATGATACAAACGATATGATGCTCATTTTTTTAGAAAAAAAAGTAGTGTTGAAATTCCGTTTTCTTCTTTTGGTGATCATTTAATTAATATTTTGAGAAAAGTGAATCGATTAATTTATGCTTTTAAAATTAATTAATCAAATATCAAATACTTATAATTTCCGCTAGTATGTAAGCGACCTCTTATAAAAAAAAAACAGCATGGCAGTGCCCATGTCGAGTGAAGGAATAGTTAGTTTCCTATAAAACGTATCGTGATATGTATCGTAATACATATCAAATATCGCAATACGTATCGTTTGTGGAAAAAGTGTATTGTTACACCCCCTAGCTCTTACTCCTTAATGCTGCATGCTTAATGGAGAAGCAACAAATTCCAAATACCAGTCTTTGGTTTGATCTGATTGGGGGTCAAACTTTATTTTCTGACAATAGACATATACATTTACATCGTATGTTAACTTACATTATCCTTCCTTTACATCTACAGATAATTAATTAGTATTAAAAAGAATTTATTTATACCACATATTTTTGATAATTTTTTTCTGTATTGGTAAAAAAAACTATGTCAAGGTTTAATTTAGAGAAACATCAAACAATATGTTTTTGTATCAATGAGAAATTTATTACAAAAATAGGTGTAAACCTGTCAATCAAAAATATTTATTGTCAAATGTCATTTTTGTAGATGGAAAATGACATTAATTTTCAGATATGAATGACTTATAACCTCTAGGTATCTTCTGTGACAAAACAACCACTATTAATTCTGATCGAAAAAATGTAGATGGTCAAAAAAATAGATTCCTTATATTTTTATTTATTTTATTGATGTGGGAAGATTCCACTCAAAATAGTATATAAAAAAAAATATTTCACTCAAAATGTAATAATAAAAGTATTTCACTGAAAATGGTATCAAAAAACTATTTCACTGAAATTGCTATAAAAAACTATTTCACTGAAAACTGAAAAAAAAACAATTTAAAAATGGTATAAAAAAATATTTAACTGAAAATGGAATAAACTGTCTGAAACAAAACTATTTAACTCAAAAAGCTATCAAAAAACTATTTCACTGAAAATACAATTAAAATCTATTTGACTGAAAATGGAAAAAGAAAAAAATATTTCAAACAAAATGGTGTCAAAAAAACTATTTCAAAAATAGTTATCTATCAAATTAGATGTAAAAATATCAAAGAAACTTTTCATCATTTTGAGTGATTTCTTTTTTATTGAAAACTATTTATAGACCCAATTATGTAATTCGATTTTTGTTCAAGAAAATGGAAAAAAATTAAGTGTATATATATATATATATACTATTCTAAAAACAAAAGATAAAACAAAGGCTCAAACCTTTCAAGTCATTTCCTTTCATTTGCTATGATCTATTTGTAGCCCAATATATAATTTAAACAAAATACAGTAATTTTATAGCATTCTTTGAATGGATTTATTTCCTGAAATAAAAGTCTCTTGTAATTTATCTAACAATAAAAATAAGATAACATACCTTGAAATTAATATCCTCTACACAATTCTAAGTCTTCAATTTTATTCTTTGATCCCAAACAATCAATCAAATCTCCTATCTTCTCCAAAAATAAAAAGGTTGAATTTTTCGTCCTTTAATTTTTTTTCCGCTAACTAAATCAGCATAAATCCCAAATAAAACAAGACAAGTAACACTGTTGTAAATTTCCTGAAAAGTGATGTATATTTAGTAAATAATGATAATAATGATTTCTACCTGACAGACCAGGTAAACAATGATGAATAACGAGTTCTTGTCCAGGTATCAGATACCTAGCAATGAGTAGGTATGTTGTAGATATGATTAGTTCCCTCAAGGAAAAGGAAAGCTGGATCAATAGATATATTTACAAGGGTGATACATGACTCTGCATGTGTCATGTTTAATATCACGCTTTGTTTCTTTTTTTTCTTTTTTTTAAATGATACTTTTAGCATTTTTATTACATTTTTTTTGCAGCCCTGTTTTATTAATTATTTATCAAGCTTTGTTCAATATTTTTTCAAAATATGATACTTTTATTATTTTTATTACATTTTTTTTTTGCAGTTCTGTTTTATTAATATTAAGCTTAATCAACTCAAATTTTTTGCATATAATATTTTTGTCATTTTTATTACATCTTTTCAATTTTTTTTTACAAGAATTCAATAGGGGATTTTGCCTCCAAATCAGACATCAGTTTTCACGCTAACCCACTTTCCCGAAGCTCGGGACAAGTAAAACTGAATTCAGACAAGAAAAAATTATGAAAGAATTTGTTTGAATAAATAGAATTTTTTTTCTAAACTTGGCTTTCAGGCAAGTAGGTGAAAAAAATTATGACAAAGACTTAAGACATGTCCCTAATGTCAGACATCTTTGCTGACTAGTTCAGGTTATTTCTACATGTTTAATTATTTTACACCCAAAAGATAAAGTTACGAGTGTTTAATTATTTTACACCCAAAAGATAAAGTTACGACATACGTAACTAAATCTAAATATAATGTCATCTGTCATCAGTTTCTGATGTCAGCATTGTCATTTAATTCAATTTCTAAATACTTCTCTTATATCTTAAACAAAAAATTGCAAGACCCTTTCGAAATATCGGTGAAGCAGGAAGAGACAGTGGGGCATGGAAATAAATTATTTTTGTATCGTCTTTCCATTTTGTGTCATGATCATACCATGAAAACACCTCACATATTAAGGGGCGCGGGTGGCTCAATGAGTTAGGTCGCTGGATCTAACAACTCATACAAGCCTATCACCAATACGGCGTGGGTTCACGCCCGGTTTTGTAAATTGCAAAAAGGGGTGCACTCGACTCGCAGTCACAAGTGATAACGTTTACCAGTTGCTTGCCCATGGTCGGTGGTTCTCTCCGGGTACTCCGGCTTCCTCCACCACTAAAACTGGTCGCTATGATATAGCTGAATTATTGTTGAAAGTGGCATTAAACACCAAAAATCAAATCAAATCAATCCTAACATATTAACAACACTTCAGATATTGAGAGTGAATGAGTGATTATCATTTAATGACACGGAGAGATTTTCTAGCTATAACATGGCGAGAGCAATTTGCATATCGATGAAATGATGATGTCCACTTTGAACTAGACCAACACGCTTAGTTGGATTTTCATAGTGCTAGCTCATTGAAACAAACAGTTCACGGTTAGACATGTCGTTCCACTCAGACACATTATCCTGATTCCAAGGCAACTGGTCTTTGTTCCTATCCTGTTGCTGTTGTTCATCTTACATTCACTGTGAAGTCTTCAATGATAAATATCAATTCCTACATCAAAACAAACATCATTTGGCCTCTAAGTTAACTTGTCGTAATGGCATTCAAAAGCTTTTTACCTGTAGGCTGTAGAAGGATAATAAAACCAATGTGTTTTTCTACCCAGATAGTTCTGCTGTTGTCTCTACTTTAGGCGTATACCACAATCTTCTACCAAATTTCAAAATACCTAAAATGATAAAGAATTGAAGTTTCCTTTGTAAAAAGTTGTAGTTATTGGAAACAAAGCATAGATTTGTATAATTTGTGTTTTCTAGTCCTTAATTTTACAATAAATTAGATACATTTATAATACATGTTTTGGTAACTACTGGTATTCACTTTGTGTTCCTTGAATTAAACACAAAAAAGTGGTGGTCAATCGCTTTGAAACAGGGAGGTTAGAACAAATACATATTTTATCCTCAAATACCAAAATATTAAATGTGAAAATAAATTCCCATGTTATGTTGTTAGCAACAATTTAGATTTTTGAAAAAAATATGTGTCCAGATGTTTATGATGTAATAAAAATGGCGTTATAACGCCACTTTCAACAATATTCCAGTTATATTGTGGGTGGCAGTCAATTTATTGTTGGAGGAAACTGGAGTACCTGGAGAAAACCACCAACCTGCCACAAGTCACTGACAAACTTGATCACATAATGTTGTATCGAGTTCACCCCATGTGAGCAGGATTCAAACTCACACAACGTTAGAGGTGATAGGCACTGATTGCATAGCTACTTGTAAATCCAACAATCACGACCATGATATCCCTATTTTCTAGGACATATTATCAGATCGATAATAGTTCTATAGGTAGAACAGACATCTTACATCTACTAATAATTTTGATTAGTTATGAGGTAGTCTTTCATAGAAATTAGGCAGGTGAAATTAATAAAATGGTTAATTGATGTCAAAGCAAACCGAAGCTGGATATCAATGTTCATAAATGCTTTGAAGACGAGTGTTGTGGTGCTTAAAGCCACTTTCAACAATATTTCAACTCTATCGTGGAGGAAGGATAAATGATTTAAAACACATGTCATGTTAGAAGATTTTTTGTCACAAAGCCACTGATTAAAAGGGAAACTTGATTTTATTTGAGAATGACACTGAATATACAAGAATATATAACAAAAATAGAGGAAAAAATATAGATTAAAGTACGGTGCAGGAAACAAGTGGTTAATTGTTCAATGTCTCAGTTCCAGACATTTATAGCAAGATTCTAGCCATGAATGACATTATTTAGGTACTTTCCAGCTCAATGTTATCCCTGTCTAGTTTTCCTCTAAGCCAATCATTTTCTGCTCCTAAAAACAAATCGGGAAAACAAAGAGGGCTAAGAGCCAGTCTATTTTGATTAAAACATTTTTCACTTTAGTTCCAATAAGTGTTGAAATATCATGCTAAATAGTAGGGTGTAATTTGACTCGTGGAAACTATTCAAAAAGCGTACTGGTAGGCAGCTCTGAAATTTATCAAGAAAAATTGTTAGTTTGTTGTTTTAAGTCCTGTTGTAAAAATTGATTGATTTGATTTTTGGTGTTTTAATGTCACTTTCAACAATTTTTCAGCTATATCATGGCGACCAGTTTTAGTGGTGGAGGAAGCCGGAGAGAACCACCGACCATGGGCAAGCAACTGGTAAGCTTTATCACTTGCGGCTGCAAGTCGAGTGCACCCTTTTATGTAATTTACAAAGCCGGGCGCGAACCCACGCTGTATTGATGATAGGCTTGTATGAGTTGTTAGATCCAACGACCTAACTCATTGGAGCCACCAAGGCCCCCTGTTGAAAATTTGATTTTATTGTTATGTTTTAAAAATACAAAATGAAGCATACATATACTAGTGAAGAAATTACATTTATGCTGAAAAAAAAACTTAAGAATTTTGTAAGGATAATAAGGTTTATGTTTAGGTTTATGGTGTTTAATGCCACTTGCAACACTATTTCAGTTATACCATGGTGGGTAAGGATATTAAAGAAGACCTTTTGTTGGTATGTAAAAAAACACAAAAACAGTTATTATTGACGGTCAACTTCCTAACACCGCCCTATCTGTCTATCAAGGTATAAACAATAACCATCACATTATTGTATTTCATACATCAGGTCAGACACATAAATGGTCAATTTATTATCCATCATATTAGAGGATGTGATAAAAAAAATATGTGTGACATGTATACTGTATATATTTAATATATAGGAGTGTCCTAAATTCCAGAAATATAAGTTGGTTTATGGTGTTTAACGCCACTTTCAACAATATTTTGGTTATATCGTGGCAGTCAGTTTGAATGTTGAATCAAGTACACCTCGGCATGAAGAGGGTTCGAACTCACAACTTTAGTGGTGATAGGCACTGAATGCACAGGTACGGAAGTTGTAAATCCAACTACCATACCATCACGGCCATGACGGTCCCCCAGAAATATAAAGCTTATGAAATTTTATCATATACACAACAAGGCATAGGCGATGTTGGTTATCCTGTTTAGGCCCTTCTGTTTTTTTCTCTCCCAATGCAGACCCAGCGAAACTTGAAATTGCTTTACAGGTCAGGAGGTCCAGCAACAAGTAAATTTTACTGGACCTTCATTGCTTTTACAGGACCTACTAAATTCGGTACAAATTTCACCTTGAATGAGTGTTAAATTATTTGTTTTTCCAATCTTTCGACTTTGAGCGTACCTGATGAAGGTTATTCCAATCTTTCGACTTTGAGCGTACCTGATGAAGGTTATTCCTGACTTTGAACGTACCTGATGAAGGTTATTCCAGACTTTGAGCGTACCTGATGAAGGTTATTCCAGACTTTGAGCGTACCTGATGAAGGTTATTCCAAAAACATGTTGTGCTCACTAATTTAGATATCTATCTTTTTAATTACATTGAATATTGAATCTCCCAAGTTCCAGCAAGGTTAGACTTCATAAAGTTTTCAATATATTCAATTTATAGGATTCTCCCGAGTCACAGTACTGCCAGCAATGTGAGACTTAAGACAGTTTTTATCATACACATTTAATATATGTATAAAGGAATTTCTTAGTCCAAACATAAAGTCAGATTAATAAAAATCCATTCTACTGACCATTTTGGAATTTTTACAAATATTGAATGAGAAAATACAAAACACTGTGATATGACATTTTGTTGCATTCATCTTCAGTTTTCAGTCTACAAACTCACGAGACAAGAAAAATATTAATCATAATAAAACAGAACAATGAAAAAAAACAATTGGAAGTCCATGAATTGTATATTGTATCCTAATCAAACCAATGAAATTCACCTAACTAGAGGCTCCTAGGAGCCCGTAATCGCTCACCTGGCTCAAAGTTGGCCCAGCAGTTTCAGAGGAGATAATTTTTAAGTGAATTTTGGCGAATCTTCTATTTTTAGCAATGGCTGCCATCTTCTTTGGCGGGGGGAGTTGTCGGATATAATTCTGAAGGTAGACCATCTAAAGACCATTTCACCATAGTTTGGGCCCATTTGACACAGCGGTTTCAGAGGAGATCATTTTTAGTGATTTTTTGCCAAATTTTCTATTTTTAGTAATGGCGGGCATCTTGGCTGGCAGCCGGGTCGTCGGACAGAATTCAGAAAGGGGATCACCTAAAGACCATTACACCATAGTTTGGGTCCAATTGGCCCAGCAGTTTCAGAGGAGATAATTTTTAAGTGATTTTTGCTGAATTTTCTATTTTCAGTAACGGTGGCCATATTGGTTGGCGGCCGGGGTCGTCGGAGACAATTCTGAAAGGGGATCACCTAAAAACCATTCCACCATAGTTTGGGCCCAATTGGCCCAACAGTTGCAGAGAAGATAATTTTTAAGTGATTTTTTGCCGAATTTTCTATTTTTAGTAATGGCAGCCATCTTGGTTGGTGGCCGGGGTCGTC